>JBBBDQ010000550.1:557500-617500 GCA_037127315.1 Ascarosepion bandense | reverse complement strand
ATTCTTTAAGTTAAGGGTGATATCTAGATAGTTTACAATTTTGAGATTGGAAGTAACCTCAACCTTAAAACCAAGAAAATTTAGGGCTCTGATAATTTTCTTATGTATTCTATTAGTGTAAGGCCCATTGGAATTGGGAATACATATCAGTCCATCATCCCGATATAGGCCTATTAGTTTAGGGTCTAAAAATCTACCTAAAATATCTAAAATATAAATGCCTATTAGATCTGCTAAAGGCTTTTTTTAATACTTCAACGTTTTGGGGAAATTAGATTTTTGAATTTGTCCAGCGTCTGTAATATTTTAAAAAAATTTTTTCTTTAGTTTCTTTCTTTTTCCCTCCCTTCCTTCTTTTATCTCTCTTACCAACTTTTTTCCGTGTTGCTTTAAATGATTCAACACGGCTGTCTGTTAATTTTTAGTTACATTCTCCCCTTTTTTTTGCAAACCCAGACGATGTCAATTTTTTCTTTTCTTATTTTTTTCTTTTCTTATTTATTTGATTTTATTCTATCCTTTTCTTTTTCTTTTTCCTTTTCTTTTTCTTTCCCTTTATTTTTATTTTTATTATTTTTATTTTTTTATTTTTTATTTTTTATTTTTTTATTTTTTTATTTTTTTATTTTTTTATTTTATTTTATTTTATTTTATTTTATTTTATTTTTTTTTTATTTTATTTTATTTTATTTTATTATTATTTATTTTTTAATTTCTTTGCAATCTATTTAAAAAGGAAAAGTAGACTAATTTTTCTCCAGTTTCTGAAAGGTTTTTTTCTGTTGCTGAGGTGATGTGTCGCTCCCCGTGGGGATCGTCATATCGAAATGGCCATTCAACATCTTTGAATTAATCCTTTTTTAATACATATATATTTGCTCTGTAATATTTTATTACATGGAGCTCTCTTCCTGTATCATTTTTTAATATTAAAATAAATTTTTAATATTAATTAGGATCGGGTTTTTTGGAATTTACCTTCCTGCTTTTTTCCCTTGGATTGAAGTATCTGAATTAAAATATATATATATATATATATATATATATATATATATATATATATATATATCTCCATGCATACATGTATAGATGTCTTTAAATATGTGGCTGAATGCAACTAAAAAAAATTTCTCTGAAGCTTCTCGTCATCTATATATACAAAACTTAATATATATATATACACACACACACACACATATATATATATATATATATATATATATATATACATATGCATGCATAAACACTTACACTATACATACACATACAAATCTATAAAGACCTTTTAGTTTTAAAGTATTTTGTGGTGGTGATTACGACTAATCTTCATGTACACTGGGAACGTTCATATTTTAGTTTTGGGCCATTCATTAGCTCTATTTATCCACAACCACCTGGTGGCCTTTTCCACGGACTCCAAGATCATTTGAATTGCCCGCCTTCTTTTTTGTCCAGTTATCCCTAAGCTAGTAAGGGCTCGTATCATTGACTGTCCGACGAACTCTCTACAGCCGAACTCTACGTGGAAATAATGAGTACGCTACCCTTTAGTTCTGCAATCGTCTAATAATCCTTGATATTTAGCCTACTTTCTCTCAGATGCCTCTTGCATATGCTCCTTCCATGGGACAGTTAACTCTAGCAAAATAATTTGTTTCGTGGTGTCCGAATACACGATTATGACTAGAATGTATGTGTAGGGAATTTCAATTGTTTCCCTAAATCGACTCGCATCTGCCAGTCCAACGCGAACAATAACAGTGAATGAGATCCTGGAACCTTCTTACTCGGCTTTCCACCTGCTTTAACGAAGTGGGTAGCTCTTCTTTCTGGGATGAGTTTATTGCTCTGCAAAGCTTCAGCAATAATGAGCGCTTTCGCCTCTAACACTATGTCATGACGCCACCGATAGCACCCGTCCGTCAGAGCAGTTCTGCACCCACTCAATATGTGTTGCAGTGATCCCCGTTCCGAGCACAAGGGGCACTTTGGTGAATCTTCCAATAAGTGAAGGTTGGATGCACTTGGTAATACGTTGTACACCATCTGAACCAGAAATCTAGATTGGCTGATGTTGGTATTTCAAAGATTTGACCACGACACTTTTCGCCGAATTACACTATCCCACCTGGTCGACGCACCCTGCTGGCTATAACCTGCCATTTTTGTCATCCGCTTTTCCTCCATTCCTTCTCTTACTTCGTCTTGTAACAGGTGTTGACGCTCCTTCACGATGAAATTTCCGAATCTGTAGGAAGGAATCAGTCCCAGGCCTGCTCTTCCCTGTGCGACTGAACCCACTATTGCTTTTATCCTCAGGTTTCTTTCTGCGATAGCTAGTTCCTTAGTTGATCTCTGTCTTCTGCCTGTATTGACATCAAGTTCCGCGCTTGATACTTTGGGATCTCTGGAATATCTATACTGATAGGTTTCCCTTGTCCGTGAAACCATGAACTCCTCAACCAGACCTCTGAATGGCGGCTGGGTGGTATTGGATGATCCATATAAAGCAGCGCTGCATAAGCTCCGAGGTAAACCTAACCATCTACGGAGGAAACTGCTAGCTTTCTTCTCCAATGTCTTTACAATCGAGATGGGAACGCTATATGTCTGGAGTGGCCATAATGCTCCCGGGAGCACACAGTGATGGTATAGCCAGGCTTTGAAACGCCCTGGTAATCCAAACTTATCTATTTTCATCAGCCACGAATAAAAATCAGTGGATATAGCTTCGATAGCTGATGTGTCCTTCAGAGAATTGAAAAAAGATTTCCCTAGACTTTTAACAGGTTTATTGGCCAACGTCGGTATGGCTCTTCCCTCTATTGTGAAATAATGTTTCACCACCCGGCCCTTTGTTTAATACCACTGATCTAAATTTGCCTGGCTTGAAATTCATTCTTGCCCAATCAATCAGTCTCTCTAAACCAAGTAATATCCATGTACAGCCTGTAACAGAATGTGTGGTGACTGTAATATCATCTATGTAAGCTCTAAGAGGTGGTTGCCTAACTCCGGTATTGGAAACGGGACCACGGCATTCCACCTCAGCGAACTTCACGAGCATATTCATTGCGATAGCAAATAGTGTGAGTGATAATGTACAACCTGTAATAATTCCTTTTTCGAGTCTATGCCAGTCTGAAACAACGAAGCCGGATAAAACTCGTAGAGAGAATTGACTGTAGTAATCCAGGATATGCACGCGGATACTGCATGGGACGTAATGTCTAACTAAATTTCTTCCACCAGTTTATGCGGTATGGACCCATATGTGTTGACCAAATCCAACCATGCAACAGCTAGATCCCGTTTATTCCTCCTTGCATCCCTTATTAATTGAGACAAAACTCCTTAATGTTCAACGCAGCCAGGCATACTAGGGATTCCACCTTTTTGTACCACTGTATCTATAAAGCTATTTTTTAGTAGAAAAGCTGATAGCCGTCGGGAGATCACACTAAAATCTGGCTTTCTGTACTCAGTAACGAGATAGATCGAAACTGCTCGATATTTCTTGAGTTCTATTTTTTGGTATCCACACGCCTTCTGCGTAGCGCCATTGTCCTGCAACTTTACCCAGCTTCCAAATTAATTGGGAGTTAGTGTGATAGGAGGTGTCTATTGACCCTACATTTAAACACCTGGAGATTGTAGCTGTCGGGAAAGCAGACTTGTGGAAGGTAGTTCCACAGGCGGGAAGCGCGAGAAAAGAAGCTGTTGGAGTGGAATTTACGGTTATATCTTATTTGTTTAACTGTAAAAGGGTGGGACCTAGTTGCTAATCTAGTATCTCGTGTAAATTCGTGCTTAGGCGGCACCAGTGATCTAAGCTCATCGAAGCAGAAGCCATGAAAGTACTTGTAGAAGAGGCACAGTGAAGCCACATGGAGTAAGGCACGCCACTCGGACCTGGTGACGAAGATGATCTAGCCGCCATTATATCTGATTTCCCTCAAACTTGGTACCCTCGTGTCGAACTCAACTTTTAGAGGGTTGGGTTTAATGAGACGTTCATTAAATCCTAATTCCTCATCCCTTCTTGGGTCTCTAAAAGAGTTCTTTAAAAAGGAATCCACCCTGTCTTTTAGACATTCTAATCTGCCGCTCTTCTTATCTCCCAGAAATCTTCTGGCGTAACCAAATGGGTCGGAGATAAACGAAGCCCTCTTCCTGACTCATTCTTTCCTACGGCTACGGTGACCTTCTGCTCTTCGCATGTTTTTCAGTTTTTGTCTTAAAATATCTTTCAGTTCCAAAAAGGCTGGTCGTTCTTCTTCATAATCGGCCTTAAATTGTTTCTTGAGAGATCTTAATTCCTGCCTTACTTCTCTTATCCTTTCTTCACGCCTATTCTGAGTGTAGACTTTATTTCTTGTTTTATCAATATGGTCAAAACGCTCTGATCTGTAGCTGACAATTAGTTTACACATAGAATGAAGTCGTCGGTCTATATTACCTGCAGACGTGCCTTCAATTAGTAACCAAAGAATTCGAAAAGCTGTCAAAACATAAAACCTGAAAATTGAAATAGAAAAAATTTGGAAATTGAAAACAAGAGTTGTGCCAGTGATAGTAGGTGCATTTGGAATGTTAAAAAGTGGAACAAAAGAACACATTGAAAGAATCCCTGAAAACCCCAGCTTAAGAGATATACAAAAAATGTCTTGTTAAGTACAGGAATTTAATAAGCTATGAAAATATTAAGACCTGGAAATTGAAATAGAAAAAATTAGAAAACTGAAAAACAAGTATTATACCAGTGATAGTAGGTGCGCTTGAAATGATAAAAAATGGACAAAATAACCCATTGCAAGAATCTCTGAAAATCCCATCTTAAGAAATATACTAATATACTTATTGTCTTGTTAAAAACAGCCCACAAACTAAAAAAAATTTGTCTAAGTAACACTAGAGATGATAGGGAAGATAAAAAAAAACATGAAATGGAGCCATAACAACACAACACAACCTGTCTTAAGTCTTTCCACAGACTTGGTAGATATTGTGACCATGACAAAAATCGACTCATGATGAAAATGAAATAATAATAATAATAATAATAATAATAATAATAATAATAATAATTGATTGATAATTTCGAAATAATGTTTTTGAAAACTATGATATTTTTTCTTAAAAACAAAAAACAAAACAAAACAACAGGAAAAATACGATGAAAAACACTTTCATACAATTTCTACGATATTCTTTCTGAGAAAGAATACGTATTTATTTGTTTATTTTTATTTATTTAGTCATTTTATTTATTTATTTATTTAATATTTTTATAACCCTATTTTTGACGACTTTAATGAGAAATAATTGATTATAGAGTAGGCGAGCATATTATTATTTTTAGATTTCACAGCCGTAATAAACTTAAACGTATTTAAACTTTTTCCCATTAATTTTGTTTTTTTTTTCTTTATATTTTTGTTACAAGGACTAAGGATGTTGTAACAATTTATTTTTTTAACAAAATACCCTAGTGTAGTGATGTTTTGCTTCGTTGAGTGCCTGTTACGTCAATGTTTTTTTAACCCGCGAATTCCAATCGCGTCTCTGTCAACTCTCGCTTGGCAAACTATTTAAGAGAAGGAAAACTCCGAACAACAACCCACAACTCAAGGTGTTGATAATGCCGAGGAATGAATGGCTACTGCGTTATGGGGTCAAAAACGATCTCTAACAGGCTACGGAAACCTGTTTATAAAAGACCATTACCCAACGTGTCAGGCAAGTGTGGATAGACTTTTGGACCCGTGTGTCACTCGTGGGAGTAATATAAGAATTACAAATAGAAATAAAAATTACAGTATGGCTCTTCCAGTGGATAAAGAGGGTCTCCTTTTCTTTGAGGTAGAAAAATTTGCGATAGGTACAAACTCTTACACAAAGAATGAATCTTCAGGCCCCCACAACCAGGATAATCCTAATGATGGTCTTGAAAATTCTCCAGCTAGATCCATAACCGTGTATTTGAAGAAAGAAAAAATAAAATGGTCTCGTGAGGAGTACAAAGTTGTTATGACTGCATTTCATGAAGAGTTATTCAAAACTCAAAAAGCATCACTCGCTAAACATATAACATTTGGCGAGAAAAGGTTGGACAAATAAATAGAAAGTACATTGACGAAAATAAATTAGCCAATGTACGAAGATACATGATGCAAAATAACTGATTGACAGAGGCTGAAATTAATGAGATAAAAAGAATTGCAACCAGAATAGACGAATCAGCAAATCATGAAAGGGAACCGGAATCAGAAAAAAAAGTAGTAGCATTACACAAGCCGCAGGTCATAATGTAGAAACCGAGATATACACAAATCATTGTGAAGATAATGCTGAAAGTTTAGAAGTGTTGGAAAAGTATAATCTGAGTCAGTTACAAGACGACAATAAAACGAGTTCAAAACACATTGAACAGAATTATTTTACAGAAAACAAAAACAGTATACAAGAAGCGAAGGAAGAAATCAAGAGACATATAAGTCAGATACAAAATATTGCAATGGAGGAACGAGAACAACACCCAAAATTACAACCAACAAAACATAACCTAGAACCTATTAAGCTGTAAAATGCAGCACTTAAATTAATTTTGGATAAAGAAAACACTTATATAAATCTCAATGAAGCAATATATGCATCAACAATAGTAGCAACAAAAAAAATTGAACATCAAATTAAAAACAAGGCAGTCTCGCAGACATGAAGATCCACATTGGAAAAGAAAAATAGAAAAAGAAATCGAACAACTTAGAAGTGAATTATCAGTACTCGATGAACTGACAAGAGGAATAAAGGTAAGAACTCGAAAAGGCAAAAAAGTCGAAAGAAAATACAATATTTGAAAGGAAAATGAAGTCCTATCAACTAAGGAAAAAATAACGTAAACAATACAATTGAAGGCTCAAAGAATAAGACACCATGAGAAAAGATCAAGATTCTACAGACAAAACAAGATTTTTCAAGACAATGCAAAGAAACTTTACAGAGAAATAAGTAAAAATAGAATGGAAGAGACACCCCCACCTCCAAAAAAAATGGAAGTGGTTATACACTTCTAGGAAAAAAATATGGGCTTACCGTCAAGAAATTAAAAAAGAAGCAGACTGGATTGCGCAAAAGATAGAACGAATGAAAAATAAACAAGAACAGACATGGGCTGGAATCCCAGAAGAGGATGTTAAATGTGCATTTAAAAAGGCACACATCGGAAATTTCCAGGAATAGATAAAATTCCAAACTTTTTTCTATATTATTTAAATACAGCACATAAAAATCTAGCCAAAGAACTTCAAGAACTGGTTAACGATCCCACTAAAATTCCTGCATGGATGACCAAAGGAATTACATTTCTTCTACTCAAGAATAGTGACACAACCCGAAAAACTAGACCAATTACATGCCTTCCGACAACATACAAACTATTAACATATATTTTATCAAAGTAGACATATTTATTCTTGGAAAGAAATGACACACTACCGCTTGAACCAAAAGGGTGCAACTGTGGCTGTTACGGATGTAAAAATCAATTACTTATTAATAGGATAATCTTAGTAAACTGATTCACTGCAAAGAAATATCTTAGTACTGCCTGGAAAGATTATCGTAAGGCATTAGACAGTGTTCCACATTCCTGGATCTTAAAGATATCAAGGTATCACCCGTCATCATCATTTTCATCAAACAATGAATGTCGATATGGAAAACAACCAGTACTCCAATCATATAAATGGAACCTATAAGTCTGGTGAAATAAACATCAACAGATTTATATTTCAAGGTGACTCTTTGTCTCCCTGACTATTTTCCATATCATTAATAGCATTAACCAGTCAACTTAAGAAGACAGAATGTGGTTATAAAATAGCTCTAAAGAAAATAAGCCATCCATTTCATATGGATGACTTAAATTTGTATGCTAAGAATAACAATGAGCTGAAGGTCTTCTGGAAACTGTAAAATGCTTCAGTGAAGACATTGGAATAGAATTCCATTTGATTAAATGTGCTAAAGATACAGTTTTAAGAGGATAACTACAGCAAACACCCTCAATTAGCTTAGACTCTGCTGTAACAATAAAAGACTTAGAGCAAGAAGAAGCTTATAAGTTCCTAAGTGTAAATGAGAGGAAAATAACTCAGCATAAAAAATGAAAGAAATAGTGCTTAATATGTACTATAGAAGGCTACGACTGATATTAGAAACTGAATTGAATTCTCAGAAAATAATTCTGGTCATTAATAACCTTGTCATCCCAGTGGTCTAATATAGCTTCAACATTTTGAACTGGACTCTAAACGAATTGATTCTAAGATAAAAATCTCTTTTCTAAACATAAGAGACGTCATCCAAAGCCTGATGGAGAACGCCTTTACATATCCCGTAAAGAAGGTGGAAGAGGTCTTATTCAGCTAGAATTGTCATACAAGACAAAAACTATTGGCTTACTAACATACATAGAAACAACAAATGGCTGGATGATACAATTAGTTAAACAACATGAAAGCAAAAAGAAAAAAATATTCAATAATGAAAGAAGGTAGTAAATAAAAACAAGATTTAGATTTAGTTGATTCTGTAGAAAAGCAAAAAGATAAACCAAGAATCAACTATTACGGCAAAAGATATAAAAAAAGAAATACAAGGATAAAGTATTTGAACTGATGAAACAACCTTGGCAAGACAAACCTCTGCATGGCCAATATCCAGAACGTTCTAAGAAACCCAATGTTGATAAAGTTAATACTCATCGACGGTTGTGTGCATCTGGATTAAAGTCTGAAACTGATGACTTTATTCTTACTGCTCAAGACAAACGTTCTTTCACTAGGAACTTTCAGGCAAATATTATACACAATAATGTGGAATAAAATGCAGGTTATGTGATAAATACCAAGAAACAATAGATCATTTAATCTCAGGATGTTCTGTACTTGGGCCAAATGAATATAAAATCATCACGATAGAGTAGGGCAATATTTACACCGGACAATTTGCAAACATTATGGAACATATGTAAACAAACACTGATATGAACATCACCCAGCACCAGTTACAGGAATAGATGATGTCACCATTCTATGGGATTACACCATCTATACAGACAGAAAAATTGAAACAAATAAGCCGGACATTATTGTTAAAAATCAAAAAGAAAACACTTGCATTTTAATTAATACAGTTTGTCTAGTGTATTGTAACATAGCAACCAAGGAATTTGAAAAAAAACTATCAAAATATAAAGACCTGGAAACTGAAATAGAAAAAATGTGAAAATTGAAAACAAGAATCGTACCAGTTATAGTGGATGCACTTGGAATGATAAAAAGAAGAGAACAAAAACCACACTGGAAAAAATCCCCTAAAATCCTAACTTAAGAGACATACAAAACATTATTTTCTTAAGTAGAGCTCACATACTAAAGAGAACTTTTTCTATGTAACACTAGGGATGTTAGGGAGATATGAAAAAACATGAAATGGAGTCATTACAACACAACGCAACGTGCCTCAAGTTTTTCTGCAGTTTTGGTTGGTAGGTATTGCGACCATAGCAGAAATTAATTCATAATGAAAAATGACATAATAATAACTGATTGATTGATTGATTATTTGATTGATTAACTGATTCTGTTTTACGGTCCCTTACCTTCTTTTGGCTCACTTACAAACAAATTGTATTGTAAACGTTTGTCAAGTACGGATGAAAATAAGTTTTATAGATCTTTCGATATAATTGAAAAAAAAATTCATAGCTTGTTAGCTATGGTCGAAAGATAATATTATTAAGAAGAAGATAAAAAAGATTGTGCAAATTAAAAAGAAAGCTTAAAACGAGAAAAACAACGATATTATGTTTAAATGCAGAATTTAAAAATAATAACATGAGTGTTACAAAATATAAAAAGAGAGGAAATATAATTTATTTGATGAATCAGGAAATGAGAAAAAGAAAGAAATTGAAAATAATGACACTATATATTTTCTCTGAAAATAACAATATTCATCAAAGGTCATATAAAAATAAATCTTGTGTTATCTTCAAATCAAAATAGAATAAAATGGATGATAAAAACTGAGATATTCTGACCAATGCACATGAACGCGTTAAATAAATGAATGAAAAAAGAGAAAATGATGAAAAATTATTAAAATAATCGTAAAATAATTTGCATCGCTGGAAAAGCAGAAAACAAAATAAGATAACGATGTATTTTGGCATCCAGTATTGAATGCCTTCCCGTGGTTACCAGAGGAGTAAATTGAATATGGTGGGAGGACCGACTGGCAATAACCGAGCTATGATCTGGAAAGTGAAAAAGAAAGTAAAAGAGAAAGTGAAATTTAAATTTTAAAAAGTCAACACATTGTCGATGCTGATAAAGGAATGAAAGGATAAAAACTACACTGGGGTTAAGACGGGTTGATTTACTACATAATGTCTTAAAAATAGGTTTAAATGCTGGTGACTGAAAAATTGCGAAAAAAGAACAAAAACTCGAATAAAGAAGAAAAAAGCAAGTAATATATTCATTGCAGATATATATATATATATATATATATATATATATATATATATAAACTTCGCTTTAAGTACGTATGCAAAAGTGACAAAAGGGCATTCGTCAAAGAGAAGTAGGAAGACATATATATATATATATATATATATATATATATATATATAGTCATCCGCAGATATCCTGTTTTGCTAATCACAACTCACCAGTACGGTTAGTCATGTGATTGCTTCCAGCCAGGATTGAAACACGACCGATTTGATCAGCCGGATTTTCTACCACTAAGCTATCGGCACACGTCAGAGGAATGCAGATTTTAGTGCAAAAAAATATAAACAAATGCTATTAGCCAAGGGTGTTCAATCCATTTCAACAGAACAAGTCGTAAATCGCGGTGAGTAATTAATATAAGTTACAATAGCTATATTGCCGTGGTCTAAATTACAGAAAAATGGAAATAACACTATATTACTAAATATATTCATTGAGGCTTATTTAGGTAGCATGAGAACGTCAGACCGGGTGTATATTTTTATCTTTATCTATTTACATACGCTACCCTTATGTTGGGAACTTTAATCCACAAATAAAGCTTACCTTAAGACTACATTTTTATCATATATATATATATATATATATATATATATATATATATATATATATATATATAGTATATCGATGCACCAGAAAATTTTCTAAACATACATTGTTAAATATAACAGACAATGAATGTCTATTACGTTTAATCATAAGCCGTTTTAAACATCGTATTTTGAATTTAATTTCAGGTGAAAATAAAGAGAAAAATTGTCTAACACTTGGATAATTTTTATTATGCTCATGCGAGCCGAAAGCTTAGAACCAGTATATTCAAAAATGTCCAAATTTTGGACAATTTTCGTCTTCATTTTCACCTGAAATTGAAGACAAAATACGATGTTTAGAACGGCTCATGACTAAAAATTTTATATATATTCATTGTCTTTTTTACTTAACAATATACGTTTAGAAAAAATGTATATATGCTACAGGCTTAATGTTTTCGGCCAACGGCATTTTTACATTTGTTAAGTTCATTCAGGAGACCAAATACATCAGCTAATATAAGTTTTCCTTCTGTCTTAATCCATATGTCTTTGTATATTTGATGTATATATGTGTTTTCGCACAGAAGCACATATGTTATTTAATATAGTTTTAACGTATGCCATATTCTTGGAGAACAGTGCTCAATATCAGATATAGAGTTTATGTAAATATAAAATAGGGTAATGAGTTCAATATCTAGTGACAGTAATCTGCATGAACACAGTATTCCTGGCCTTATATATGTGTATATACTCATACATATATGTGTGTGTGTCTGGGTATTTATGCAAATATTCATTAAGTCAGAGTGAGAGAGAGAGAGAGAGAGAGAGAGAGAGAGAGAGAGAGAGAGAGAGTGAGAGCAAAAATGATATATGTACATGGGTTTCTCATTCTCAATTATTTCCTCTTCATTTTGATGAATGAACTTAATTTTATGAAACCCAACATGGGCAACAACGAGAAGATCGGATACAATTTAATAAAATGCAGTCCTCGGCTGTGGTTTGTAATAACAAGTTAAATATCCAGATAATTATTAAATACATATGAGCCAAAAAAAATCAATTGGATTGCATGTCAATAATCGCAAGGAATAAGTTAGGCAAAACAAAAACGCGAAACAAAATTCATGGACAACGAAATAAGATAAGAACAAATAATTTTGAAGATAATGTCACCGAAAAAAGTGCAAAAAGGCAAAACAGGACAGTATAAACTGAAAAATACTGAGTAGCAATGGTGGAATGATCAGCAAGTAAATAATACTTCTGAGAGTTTAGCGATAAGAAGAAAGAAAACAATAAAGAAATAAGAGAATATATTTAATTGAAATTAAATGAAGCTGTAGGAAAAAAGAAAGAAAATTATTTTAATTGGAGTAAAGGAATATCCAACAACATTAAAAAAAAATTAAAAAATGAATGAAAGAAAGATAGAAACTAAAATGACAGGAAGAAAGAAAGAAATAAATGAGGATATAAAAAGGACAGAAAAAGGAAAAACTAAAGAAACAAAATGAAAGAAAACAAAAAAATGAAAGAAAGCAAGAAAATGAAAGAATGTAAGAAAATGAATGAAACAAAAAAAGGAAAATGAAAGAAAGTAGTAAAATGAAAGAGAAAAAAAGGAAAATGGTAGAAAAAAGAAAGGAAGATAGATGAAAGAAAAACAGAAAGGTAGAATAAGAAAGAAAAAGAAAAAATAGAAATTAAGAGACAAAAAGATAGAAATGAACAAACGAAAATGAAAAGAAATAAAAAGAAGAAATTAAAGAAAGAAAGAAAAAGAACGACAAAAGAAAGGAAGAGAAAATGATGTAAAGATATAAAATTAAAACGTGACAATCTGCAATGTAAAATTGATATTTAAACAAAAATAAGAACGAAAAAGAAAAATGGAGAAAAAGACATTGGAAGAAAAAACGAATGCTAGATGGAAAAGTTTGAATAAATAAATAAAGCAGTCGAGACAGATATGTGAAATATAAAGAAAAATCAGGCTATCGAGGAAAGGTAAAGAAAACAATTACAAGAGAAAGAAAATGAGACTGAATCCTAGAGAAACAAAGTCTGAATGGCAAAGCTTTGGGTGAAATATGTGTGCAATAAAGACACCATGTAAAATCGCAGAGGTAAGCTAAAAAGAAAAAGAAAGAAAGAACGAAGTTATTTAGAGAGTTAACGATTTAAAAAAAGAAAGAAAGAAAATACAATAAAAAATACTGGAAGCGTTTTTGAGCTGAGAAAATTTGCTCTAAACGAAATCTGATAGATTTTTAATTAAAAATAAAGCTAAAAGTAAAATGCACTGCAGAATGTTCTTATAGAAGAGAAACAAACATATATGTCGGTCAAAAATAAAATAAAATAAAAGTCTTCAATAAAGGAAGGAAGAAAGAAAAGAAAGAATGAGTGAAGAAAAAGATGAAGAAACGCTGAAAGAGAAAAGCTATTCTAGTCGAAAATATTAACTCAAAAAAATCCTTGATTGGGACATTTAGGATAAACTGGAAGAAAAAACTACCACTAAAAGTATAGAAAAACGGTTACAAATAAATATTTTAGGATAGATAGATAGATAGATAGATAGATAGATAGATAGAAATATTTGCAGGCACACGGTCACAGAAGCACGTCCCTTTTCAATTTCCTTTTCTTTCTTCCTTTCTTTTTTCTTCACCCTTCGTTTCTTTGTTTTTGTTTTTTGTTTTATTTTTCTTGCTTTCTGTCTCTCTGACTTTTATTAATTTGTCTCGGATTATTTTTTATTTTTTTCTTTCTTTGTTTCTTTTTTATTGTTTCATCTATTTTTCTTCTCCTTTCTTTCCTTGTTCTCTTTTTTTAAAATCTATTTTATGCTATCTTTCTGTTTCATTTCTTTTCATTTCTAATTCATTCATTTGTCTTTTTGTTTTACTTTCTTTTTTCGTTCCTTTCATTCTTGATGTTTTTATTACCGTTTTTCTTTCTTTTTTCTTTCTTTCTTTCTTTCTTTAATTTTTAATTATTTTGCCTTCATTTATTTCTTTCTTTATTCTGCCATTCATTCCTCCTTCCTTCCTTCCTTTCTTTTCTTCCCTCCTTTCTTTTTTCCTCTTTATTTTATTCTGTTCTTTTTTCTTTCTTTATTCTTTCATTCACATTTTTTTTTATCTCTTTTCATGTTTTCTTTTCTTTCATTCATTCATTTCTTTTCTTTATTCATTCATTTGGGTTTTATTTCTTTTCTCTTTCATCCATTTTACACCCTTTCTTCTTTCCCTTTTATATTTTTCTTCCTTTCTTTCTCCTGTTCCTATAATTCTTATTTGTTATTTCCTTTTTTCTTATTACTATATCTTCTCCTAGATTAATTCTAATTCTTCTTCTTATAAAGTGATCTCTTGTTTATCTCTTTAGTTTTCTTTCTTCCTATTTATTTTTAATTCATTCCTTTTTACCCTTAATTCTTCTTCACTTATTTATTCATTTTATGCCTTTTATTTCTTTACTTCTTTGTTTTCTTCAAATTGTTCTTTCTTCCTTGTATTGCTTTCTGTAATCTCTTCTTTTTTAATTTCTTCTCTCTTATTTTTTCTTCATATTCTGCCTGTTGTTTAAATATCATTTTCCCCATCAACTATATCCGCTCCCGTTCACTCTCCCTGACATGCCTTCACTCTTCTCCTTTCACTATCTTCCAACACCATTGCTTTTTTTTTCACATCTGCCAAGCGTTAGTCCTGCGTGACTAACTCGAATCAGTCGTCAATCTGACACAGATATTTTTAAAACTGACTTTTATGAGATAATCAATCATAACATTTAATTTTGGGGTCCTGGTTTCACTTAATTGCAGCAATCATCGACTTTACAACCGCCATTTTCCACAGAGCGATGTTCCCGCCTTACGGAGCGCCATAGCTGTCGAATGCCATCCAGATGTAAACATGGTCGACGTTTAATAACTAATTTTGACGATTTAATTTCGCTTTCTCCTCCTATTTTTTATTTATTTTAGCACTGTTGTTCATCGCTTTATTTTAGGTTTTATTGTCGTTTCTACATATCTTCGATTTCATCTCAATTAAACGGCATTAACATTGTTTTTAAAATATCTAAAACTACTAATTTGAAAGAAAAAAACCTTTCCAACCCGCTTTATGGATTATAAAATAACTGCCGGATTCTTTAAAAAACGCTCTAACAATACCTCTTAAAAACATTTACAATCAAATCTTTTTCATCATTTCACCCCAAGCAAAGTGGTTACTGGGTAACGTAATAAACAAAAATAAGACAGGATTTCATTAGACAGAATATGAAAATTGACATTGCATTTGAATTTTTGAACGCCGTAGTTAACAGAAAAGCAGAAAGTAGGTAATGATTTCCAAGAGTGAAGAAAGTATTAGCAGATAATTTACGTTTTCGATTAAAAAAATCAAAAGTGAAATTATGAAACTTAGCTTTCAATCTAGTACTGCGATTAAATTCGTGAAATCGTGGTACCATCAGAACAATTACCATTGAAATATTTTTAGAAATGTTTATAAAAATATCTATAGAAAATGCAAAAAGATTTCACGTCTTAGCGGTTAAAAAGAAACTTAAGCCCAGATGAAAGGAGCTATAGCTTTTAAGAATTCTTTTTATATTTTTAAGAATAGTTTAATCATTAGCAAAAGAAGCACCAGATTTGGCAGTGATATTCGTTGTCTAGGCCAGTAGTATTTTCATAAAGGTGCAACATAGATTTTAGCGAGAAAAATTGTCTAGCATAACAATGAGAACTGACTTTAAACTTGTTAACATGGACATTAATTTAAAACATGGGAAAGACAAAGAGAAACATGGATAATACAATCTTGCTTTATCATTTTTTCTTTATTTTCTCCGCAAATATTATTTATTAACAAGAATTATTCCCCTTGATTTAATCTCCCTGAATTTTAATAATTGATTTTATTTATTTCTAATGTAAATTTAAAATTCTTTACCTTCCTGCATATACATATATATATATTATAATTTCGAACACGTAGAAATTACAATCTACTACAAAGTGTACGTTTTGTTTCTACATTGAAAGCATTTGGATATATATATATATATTACAGAGTTATACAGAAATTTATTAAACTGGCATTCGTCGATATATCTGAATTTTTATTTGTTTAACATTATTATTTTTAATGGATACTAGTATTTGAGTGGAAAGTCTATTTATTTTTTATATTGTGTATTGAGGCAGCAGATAATTTTCTAAACATATACCGTTAAATATAACAGAAAATGAATGCCTCTTATGTTAAATCTTGAGCCGTTCTAAACATCGTATTTTGGCTTTAATTTCAGGTGAAAACAAAGACAAAAACCGGACAATATTTGGATATTTTTATGCTGGTTCTAAGCTATCGGCGCTAATGTGCCATCTTCAGAGAGGTTACAGGGACGTTAACATAATATATGAAGTTTCTTTTTACTGTGTGTATGTGTGATTATTATTGTGTCATTGACTAAAATCTGTCTAAAATTACCTACATGGCTATATTTTTCTAAGAAATGTTATTTAATTGAACTCTGATCAGAAAGGTGAGAGGTAGCTCTACGGGGGAGCGTGGTTGTTGTGAAACCAATATATATATATATATATATATATATAGTGGGTTTGTTATTATTATTATTATTATTATTATTATTATTATTATTATTATTATTATTATTATGTTATTTTTCATCATATTTCGATTTCTGCTTTGGTCTCACTACCAACCAAGTGTGCGGGGAGACCTAAGGCAGGTCGTGGCTTGTTGTTATGGCTCCATTTCATGTTTTTCTATCCTTCCCTATCATCCCCTAGCATTACATAGATAAAGTTTTCCTTAGTGTGTGGGCTGTACTTAATAAGACAATTTTTTGTATATCTCTTAAGCTGGGGTTTCCAGGGATTCTTTCAATGTGATGTTTTGTTCCATTTTTATCATTCCAAGTGCACCTACTATTGCTGGCACAACTCTTGTTTTCAATTTCCACATTTTTTCCATTTCAATTTCCAGGTCTTTATATTTTGACAGTTTTTCAAATTCCTTGATTGCTATGTTACAATCCGCTGGACAAGCCATATCAATTAATAGACAAGTTTTCTCCTTCTGGTTTTTAACAATGATGTCTGGCCTGTTTGCTTCAATTTTTCTGTCTGTGTAGATGGTGTAATCCCATAGAATGGTTACATCTTCTATTTCTGTAACCGGTGCTGGGTGATGTTCATACCATTGTTTGTTTACAGATTTTCCATAATGTTTGCACATTGTCCCAATGTAAATATTGCCCAACTCTATCGTGGCGATTTTTATATTCATTTGGAGCAAGCACAGAACAGCCTGAGATTAGGTGGTCTATTGTTTCTTGGTGTTCATCGCAAAACCTGCATTTTGGATCCATATTATTATGCATAATATTTGCCTGAAAGTTTCTAGTGAAAAGACTTTGGTCTTGTGCTGCAAGAATAAAGCCTTCAGTTTCAGACATTAATCCAGATGCACATAACCATCGATGAGTATTAACTTTGTCAACATTGGATTTATTGGCACGTTCTGGATATTGACCATGCAGAGGTTTGTCTTGCCAGCGGTTTCATCTGTTCAAGAGCTTTATCTTTGGCCTTTCATTTTCATATTTTTTGCCGCAATAGTTGGTTCTTGGCTTCTGTTTTGCTTTTCTACAGAATCTACTAACTGTAAATCTTGTTTTTATTTACTGCCTTCTTTTATTATTGAATATTTTTTCTTTCTTTCTTCATGTTGCCTTACTAATTGTATCATCCAATCCTTTGTTGTTTCTATGTATGTTAGTAAGCCAATAGTTGTTGTCTTGTATGACAATTCCAGCTGAATAAGACCCCTCTTCCACCTTCTTTACGTGGTATGTATAGACGGTCTACATCAGCCTTTGGAATGATGCATCTTATGCTTAGAAAGAACCTTTCTTGTTTTAGAATCCATTCGCCTGATGTCGTTTAGAGTCCAGTTTAAGATGTTAAAGCTATATTGGACAACTGGGATTGCAAGGCTATTAATGGCCATAACTCTGTTCTGTGAATTTAATTCAGTTTTTAATATCATTCGTAGCCTTCTATAGTACTCTTTACGCACTATTTCTTTCATTTTTTTATGGTGAATGTTTTCGCTCTCATTTACACCTAGGTATTTATAAGCTTCTTCTGGTTTCAATTCTTTTATTGTTACAGCAGGGTCTAAGGCTAATTGAGGATGTTTCTTGTATTGATCCACGTAAAACTGTAGCTTTAGCACATTTATTCAAATTAAATTTCATTCCAATGTCTTCGCTGAAGCATTTTACAGTTTGCAGAAGACCTTCCAGCTCATTATCATTCTTAGCATATAACTTTAAGTCATCCATGTAAAATAGATGGCTTATTTTCTTTTGGCCTATTTTATAACCACATTCTGTCTTATTAAGTTGACTGGTTTTGTGCTATTAATGATATGCAGAATAGTAAGGGAGATAAAGAATCACCTTGAAATATACCTCTTTTGATGTTTATTTCATCAGACTTATAGGTTCCATTTATATGATTGAGGTAAAGGGTTGTTTTCCATATAGACATGCTCTGTTTGATGAAATTGATGATGACGGGCGATATCTTGTATATATTTACGTCTTTAAAATCCAGGAATGTGGCACACTATTGAATGCCTTTCGATAATCTATCCAGGCAGTACTAAGATTTTTCTTTGTACTGTAGCAGTTTTCCAGGATCATTTTGTTAATTAGCAATTGGTCTTTACAACCATAACAGCCACGTTTGCACCCTTTTTGTTCAAGCGGTATCATGTCATTTCTTTCTAAGAATAAATATGTCTGTTTTGTTGAAATAGATGTTAATAGTTTATATGTTGTCGGAAGACATGTAATTGGTCTGTAGTTTTTCGGGTTGTTGTTTGTGTCACCATTCTTGGGTAGAATGAATTATTATTATTATTAAGTAGAATTATTATTATTATTATTATTATTATTATTATTATTATGTATGCATATAGTGTATATAAAAATAATTTCGAATGGACATTATAATTTACTGTTTAACTATATATATATAAATATATAATAAACAGACATTCCACTCAAATACGAGTACCCATTAAAAACAATAATGTTTAAAATTTAAAAATTCCAATATTGTTCGAAATCCGTTCGAATGCATTTCATTCACTGTTATAGATGTAAGATTAGCCTCTGTCGTGAAATGTAGACGCTCTTTTGAATCATTCTCAGAATATTTTGAGTGCAAACTTTCCCATCGTCGACGCATTTCATATTTTCACAATCTTTTTGGCGGGGACGTATCAGTATTGTTAATCATATATTCTGTTTTTCTCTTTTGACAGCATTTTCCTTTTCGTTTTAAACTGATGGATCCAGTTTGTTTGCTCGACTTGAAAACAAGGATGACAGTTAAAATGTTGACACCAACAATATTCGCGATCTCTCTATAATACTTGCGAGGGTGTTTGTGCAGCGTTAGAATTTCGCGCGCTTTCTCGGAGTAATTTCTATCACAGACATTATTCGCAGAACAACTAATTAGCACTTAAGACAATAGTTTCCTGGCGTGATACAAATCTGATGCAATCATGAATGCGTCAATATTTTTCAAGGCTAAACAAATATCATCATACAACCAGAAAATAGATTCATATTACTGTTCACCACTGCAAATTACCTAATCTGAGGAAAAAATGAAATTGATTACACCCTGCGATTCCATATTGTTTTTCTATTTTAAATGAACTGAATTAAATCAATTGAATACTGGTCTATAAACACTGGCATCGTCCGCCTCATGATACCCTGTTTGAAGGACGGAATTACTCAAATAAGAATTTTAGAGAATTTATGCGCAATTTAGTTTTCAATATTCAAATTAATCCAAAATTGCACAATGCAGGCAAAAATTCTGGTTGATTGAATTTAACCAAACAGTTTGAAACAATAATTCTTGTATATATATATATATATATATATATATATATATATATATATAATATTTATTTAGAATTTATAACACAAATATGACGTAATATCACTACAAAGATAGCCATTTTGTTTCGACACTGTGTCATACCAAGTGATCACTTGATAAAAAACAGTCTCGAAACAAAATGTCAATTTTTGTAGTGATATTATAACATATTTACGTTCACTAAAGGACACATGGCTTAGTGAATATAGTCGTTGGTTAGTCCCAGTGACTTGACTCAAATTTTTGTGTTCAATACCAAGCTACAGCAGTGGTGAACAAGTGACTTAGAGTTGAGTTAGATGGAGATAACTCATGACTACAACGAATGAGAATAATATACCTCAGTGATCATAATAAAGGGGTCGCTTCGAAATTCCTAGCAAATGAAGAAGGTCGGAACGTATAACAGCCGAAACATCGCACAAATAGCAACCAAGATGAGGACAACAGTCCAAATTATGTAAATTGTGTAAATACTACCTCATTTCAGAAATATAGACAAATATTTATATTATAATAAATATTATTCCCTCTACTTTGTATTGAGCACTTTTTTAAGAATAGTTATTTTATATATATATATTTACAGAATATTATTGTGACACGTATCAGGCAGACCGATAGATGGATATTTTAAATGAAAGTGTATGTCCGCAAAAATGTGTCATTAAGACTAGAGATGAACTAAGTGTGTTTATATGTCGGTAAAGTGTGTGAATGATAAAACGAATTACATTTCCCTTCAAAATTGTAGTGAAATAATGTCTACAAACGACAGACGATTTTCTTTTTTTAAAATAATATATGAGAATCATGTATAAATGTGTGTGGAAGAATCATTTATGAATTTGTGTGTTTATGAGTCGGTAAAGTTAGTATATGTGTGAATGATGAAACGAAATACATTTCCATTTAAAATTCTAGCGAAAAAATGTACACAAGTATTAAGCAAACATTTTATAATTAACTAAATGTTTGAAAATAAATAGTTTAGCATTTAAAATCTTTCAACTTAATAAAATCTAACTTTTGCCATGAAAATGCTCATATTATTATTAAGAGGAAAGATCGAAGTATTTTTTAATTATTTTATTTATAAATTTCTAATCCTTTCAAAAGCATGCTAAATTTTAATGAAAATTCTTGTTTTGCTTCTCGTTAGCTCGTAACCAAATCGTTACGAGAGTTTACAATAGATAATGAAATATTACGTAACTCAGTTTATTTTTTTCGGTAAAAAACGCATTAATTTAGAAATTCTTGCAAAAAATCAAATAATTGTCGGATTTTAATGAAAGTTTACGGACTTATTCACAAATGAATAAAATTATTTTTGAAATTATTAATTTTTTTAAATATGGGAAAAATATATTTTTACACCTGTTATCACCCCACTTCACGCAAATTCATGAAATTTCAAGAAATTAAATTTTGTAGGGAAAATAGGTTTTATTACTTAAACGCAGAATTTATTGGTAAATCATCAATTATATTTTTAAAAACATTGGGTTCGTTTTCCGAAAATCTACTCCCAATAGTAAAATAAAAAATGCAATAAAACTATGACATTATTTAATAAGATTTTAATTGCTTTAATAAATAATATATATTTAGGACATTATCGTCTGAGGAAAAACTTCGATTAATAATGAAATTTTAAATGTGCTTTCATTTTTTAAATTAAAATAATTTATAAAATTTCAAAAATATTTTAAAATTAGTTCAAATACTTTTAGACGTTAGGTTATTAAGTTTTTGATTGAAGATTATATTTACTAATCGAAAATTATAAAGTTTAAGGAACATCGTCGAGCCATCTTATTTTTAAAGTAATTATAATATTTTGGGTATCTGAAGTTTTCTTTTTATATGGTAATATATATGTGTACATTAAAAGAGTATGTGTTTCACGGTTTCTTCCCTTTAAAGGAAAAAATGTACAGTTATGTCAATTCTCGTCGCCATGCACTTACCTTATCTTGAATCTGTCCGTCATCACAGGTCAGTTATTTATGGGAAAGATGAGAGATCAACCTTCCTTCAGTTTTAATCTATATTTCAGGATATAAATAAGTAACTGTTATGGGGAAACACACCTATTCCTCAGATAATAGACTCTCCCTCCTATATTAATAAGAGTTAACAGTAAGTTCTTGGGAAGTTCACAGGAGTTCTTTAGACTTTTATTGGAGTTCAGTAGAACTACTAGGCAGTTGATATTAGTCGGCTGTTAGCCTAATACAAAGGAGTCAGCTTTCAGTGGAAGATTACCTAGTTCCTAACATTTTTGTTACGTTAAGTCAATTAAGCAACCACATAGCACAATTATAACCTTCAGTGCGAAAAACTACTCCACAACAGTAATAATTGTGAAAATCAGATTAATTTTACTTTAAATTTGCTAATATCCCTAAAATAACATGCCATTGATGTATATTTTATTCTTGCAAAATGTTAAAACCTAGAATTTAATTTTTATATACAAATGTGTATGTCGCTAGAAAATTGCCGAAAAATTAAAAAGATAAATTTTATGTAAAATAAAACTTCAAATTCCAATCAATATAATTTTTGTCTGAAATATACCAGAGTATCTTATTAAATGGAAATAGCAAATTTAAACATTTGGCTTTCAATTAAAACTAAAATCAATGCTTCAGGGAATATTTTTTATTTTTAAAAATTCAGCTTAAAATGTAGGTATCGAAAATGAGTGGAAGTACCTACCAAATATCTAAATATTAAAATTATAACAATGTCATAATTAAGTAATCTAATTAATATGTAGACAGTAAAACTTACATATAAAATTATAATATTAATTTATAAAGTACAATATATATTATTACAATATTATGTATTATTAAGATGTCAAGGAAAGATTAAAAAAATCGTTAGTTTGAAGTTCATATGCGACTTCGATGGTAGGTTCTTCCTTATTGAGTTTAGTTAATAAATTTAATAGATTAATGGCATTGGGAGATAAACCAATAGGACGTAATCTAAATATCTTAAATAAGTAGAATTCTTAGGTATTATATATTTGAAAAAACTGGATTCTAAGAACTCTGGAATCCAGTTTTAACAAATCTTTACCTTTCCTTGACATCTTAACAATATGTAATATTTAATAAT
The DNA here is from genome assembly GCA_037127315.1 of Ascarosepion bandense. NCBI lineage: Eukaryota > Metazoa > Mollusca > Cephalopoda > Sepiida > Sepiidae > Ascarosepion > Ascarosepion bandense. Next base: position 594,215 of record JBBBDQ010000550.1, on the reverse strand, counting down.
ACTTAATTAAAATATTGTATTTGTCTATATTTCTGAGATGAGCTAGTATTTACACTATTTATATTATTCGGACTATTGTCCTCATCTGTTTTGCAATTTGTACGGTCTTGTTACAGTTCGGCTTTCTTCAGGTGTAAGGAATTTCGAACCGAACCCTTTATTACCAACACTGGGGTATATCATTCTCATTCCTTGTGTGAAGCCACTTTTGGTAGTCATGAGTTATCTACCGCTAACCTGACTCTAAGGACACATGGCCCAGTCAATATAGACATCCAATAAGATCCAATATATTCTTTCCACTTCAGGTCAGTTGAAAAAATTGAGGCTAAGGAGGCGCAATGTGTTAATATCCAGGAGATATGATACTGATAGCTAGCAGGAAAATTTTCTTTTGGTTATTAAAGGAGAGCAGTCTTTTTCGGAGACATTAAAATTTGCAAACTATTATCTGCTCCAGTTACCTCTGATTGGCGGTCCGTTTCAAGAAGAGCAGCTAAGTTTACTATGTCATCCTTGGCAGATATCGTATTGAGACAGGAGTAGATGGTGGTGTCATCTGCATAGATGCCTACTTGGAATCTGATGACATCAGGAAGATCATTGCTGAAGCTCAGAAAGAGCTTGACTTTAAAGTCCGCACTTTTCCACTATGTCTGTTATATGGTTCTTTTTTTCTGCTATTTATCTAAGGCTTCTTGATATAATACAAAAAAGAATCAGCAACATTATTGGTCCTGCTCTCGGCTTCTGACACTTTCCAAGCGCTGTAGAATTGCTTCCCTTTGCATTTTCTACAAATAATTTTATGGTCATATTTCGGATGAGCTCTCAACTATGGAACATAGATTTTATGAATGTCAGCGCAGTACTAGTTTAGCAATTAGTTCTTACCGAATTCCAGTTGAGTTGTCTAGATTTAACCGCAAGTTCTTTTCTAACACTTTCTTTTCTCGTACTTTTCTCTTATGGAACTTTTTTCCGTCTCAGTGATTTCCAGCTAACTTTGATGTTCAAAAATTTAAATATAATTTCAATCGTTATCTGCTGTATTCCTGATTACACTTATATTGTACTCGCTCTTGAGTAATGTTTCCGTTTTTCAGTTCATTCACACCCAGTAACCTCTTGTGTCTTAGAAATTTTACTGTCTTGCCTGGTATGAATCACATTAAAAAAATAAAATTTTGAGAAAAGGACTCAAAAACAGTTGTCCTGTTATTGAACATATCTTTTCGTAGATAAGAAAGTAAAGAAGTCGTACTCTTCAGAAAATCGATGCAGCCGTCGCATGAAATTGAATACATGTTTGAATTTATTTAAAATAAACTGATAAATTTTATTTTCATAGTTTTGTTACATCTCATCTCAGGGTGCCGAAAACACCTATGATGAAAGGTGTTTGCTAATTTAAAATTTACTAATGTTTTTATTACAATGGCGGTGTTAGTACAAATGAAAATTTAGAAGGGAAAATAGGTTGTTTTAATGAAAAGAAAATATAGCAATTCAATTTATATGTAAGTACAATCTAAAATTATCAGGTGTCACATGTTTTATAATGTGAAGAAGGTAATTGAAAATATAGTGCTCATAGCGTCAGGGAAGTATTATGATGGTGATATAAGTGGAGAAAAGGAAAGAAGGTATAATAACAGCATGAAAAGAAAGATAAAACAGAATACAATGAATTGAAAAAGAAAAAACAAGATTACAAATAAACAAGAAAAAGGAATATTAAGAAGCTGAAAGAAAGAAAGAAAGAAAGAAAAAAGAAAGCAAAGTGACAAGAATAAGGATTTTAAAATAAAAAAAGAAAGAAAAGGGGATAATAATAAGAATGTATATCTAAAAGAAAGAATGAATGAAAGAAAGAAATGATATGAATAAAAACAGACACTTAAATAAAAGAACGAAAATCTGATGAGAATGAAAACGGATATGTAAAAGAAAGAAACAATCAAAGAAACAAACAAACAAAGAAACAAAGAAAACATGACAAGAATAAAAAAGGATATTTAATAGAAAGAAAGAAAGAAAGAAAGAAAGAAAGAAAGAAAGAAAGAAAGAAAAAGAAAGCAAAGTGACAAGAATAAGGATTTTAAAAGAAAGGATGAAACGAAAAAATAAAAAAGAAAGAAAAGGGGATAATAATAAGAATGTATATCTAAAAGAAAGAATGAATGAAAGAAAGAAATGATATGAATAAAAACAGACACTTAAATAAAAGAACGAAAATCTGATGAGAATGAAAACGGATATTTAAAAGAAAGAAACAATCAAAGAAACAAAGAAACAAAGAAAACATGACAAGAATAAAAAAGGATATTTAATAGAAAGAGAGAAAAAAGAAATAAAGATGACAAAGAAGACGGATATTTAAAAGAAAGAAAAAAAAGCTGGCGTGTATAAAGAAAGATCTTTAAAATAACTGAAAAAATGGTGACTAGACAGCAGAGGGATAATCAAAAGGAAGAAAGAAAAAAAAGAAAAAAAAGAAATAAAGAAAAAGAAAAAAGAAAGAAAGCGTGACAAAAATAAAAAGAATATTAGAAAGAAAGAAAAAAGGAAGGAAAGGATAGGTGGCAGAATAAGGACGGATATTTAAAAGAAAAAAGAAAATGAATATAAAGGTGGCAAGAACAGGGATAGATATTTAAAAGAAACAAAGAAACAATGTAAAGGTGACAAGGATAATTACGGATAAATCTAAGAAAGAAAAGACATCATAAATAAATTTAAAGAAAAGAGAAAAATCCAAAAGAAAACATATTCGCTGTTCACTATCAGTTGTAAAGGAGACAAGAATAAAGACGTACAGCTGAAAGAAAGAAAGAAAGAAAGAAAGAAAGAAAGAAAGAAATAAAAGATGAGATGAATAAGAAGATATATTTGAACGAAATCTAGAAGGTAAAACAATGAAAGAAAAGTTGACAAAAATAACGACGAATATTTGTAAGTAATATAGAAAAAGCCAGAAAAGTTGACAAGAATAAGGACTAATATTTAAAAGAAAGAAATCATAGATGAATGTATCGAAATGTCTAGACAATGCTTACCACTTAACAAAAATTACTATATATAAAAATAAATGAACAAACCGTGAAAACATGAGTAAAAACTAAATAAAAAGAAGGAAAAATAAAGAGGAAAACGGTTTAATAACGAAGTTATTTCTTTATATAAAGAAAGAAAAAAACAAGAGCAGTGTATAACATTCAACGGAATAAAAGAAAGTAAGAAGTAAGTCCAAAGACTATAATTTAACAGACAAATAAATAATGGAAGAAATGAAGAAAAAAACATTAATGAAAGAAACAAAAAATTTAAGAAACAAAGAGCAAAAATTAAAATAAAAAATGAATAAATATAAACGCAAAATGCAGATTGAAAAAGAAAGAAAAGATTTAAAAAAGATAAAAACCATAAGCATTTGTAATTGAAGAAGAGTGTTCAAATATGAATTCTATCAGATGCAGAAAGAGAAGAGAATGAGGAACACTCAAATTAAAAATGAAATGTGAAAAAATAAATTACAAATGAAGGAGCAAAGAAATGATGGATTTTAATCAAATTGAAAAAGAAGAAAATAAAAGAAAAATTATAAATTAGGTAATTTCAAATAAAAAAAAGAAAAATGTGACCCTAATAGAAAGAAAAATCAAAAATAGAGAGATATTAATAAAACATGAAAGATCATGGTGGCCGATGAAATCCTTTTCGTAAATGCTGTTAATGCTTATCAAAGATGACGAAATTATTTTTCGAATGTGATTGTAGTTCTTCACGCTCAACTTTTCCCATTATAGTTTTGGGCTTTCGTTTTATAGGATTTTAATATTTGGGGAATAAACTTGTGTTGAGTAAACAATTTAAAAACACTTTCAATAATTGCATTAAAGCATTTTCCGAGAAACCAGTAGCTTGCCAATAGTAAATTAAGTATGAATCTTGGCAAAGAGATGCAAATAACACACACACACACACACACACACACACACACACACACACACACACATATATATATATATATATATATATATATATATATATATATGTATGTATATATATAATTTTGAAGATGATTCCGCAGACCTTGCGGAACAATAAGCTTTCTTTGCAAGTGCTTAGAAAAAATGTGTAATCTTGTTTGCGCATTATATATATATATATATATATATATATATATATACGACTGTGTTGTTAAAAAAGTGACATTTTTTAAGTTTTATGCCGGCATCACTATTATTATTATCATTATTATTACTATTAATAATAATATACATTTTCTATAATATAATTTTTATTGCACCACACATGCACATAGACACAGAGAGACACATGTATGTACACACACACACACACACACGCACACACATACACACACACACACACACAAACATATATATATATATATATATATATATATATATTCAGGGTGATAGATAGATAGATAGATAGATAGATAGATAGATAGATAGATAGATAGATAGATAGATAGATAGATAATTCATTGTGTTTGATCACCACTATTAATGCAGGAATATCAAGGCCTAAAAGTTGTTTTTTTTTATTCTGCTAACACTTAATTTATTGTGGGAAAATTCAATAGAAGTGCGTTGCTCTTCCACCTTCTTCTTTTCTATTTGCTTTTAAGTTTTCACCATTTTCTTCTTCTTTGTCATTTCACACTCTCAAACATCCTGACGACTTTTCACTTTGTTTTCACTTTTAACTTGAGTGTTTGTGTTGGAATCTTCCAGCCTCGTTCCAGAACTCTTCTCGTTTTAACAAAAGCTTTCTTTCTTTCTTTTTTTAAGTAATAGAAATACGTTATTAGTCATGAAATTTGCAGATTAAAATATCGCACAGAATAGATATGAAGGCATTTCCGCTTTAATGGAGAGACGACATTCCAATCTCTTTTTCCAAAATTTATTTTGATCAATTTACAATGATTTATACATTTGCTGGATACGTTTAAATGGATTCCACTACGAGAAAACGGAAATTAGAACACAAATTTACAAATAATTCATATATATATATATATATATATATATATAATTTCGTTTTGCTTATTAGAAAGATTAAAAAGTACATTAAGTGTGGACACTTTCTTAGACTTGTTCGGATTGACTCAACTAATTTGAGTAAAAACAGAATGCACGTCAGTATATTGATGCCTCCCTTACAGAAATTATGCTTTGTTCCGCTTGAATATATTGATGCCTGCCTTACACCTGAATATATAAACTCAGTTTGAGATTCTCAACTCGGTATTTATACTGATAGACACATCCATTTATTCTTGTCTTAATAGTAGTAATTCTGAAAGTTTCGATAACGTCAAATTGGCAGCTTATGTCAAAAATGACACACCCTATATTGTTAACTGACACAAGGAATGGCGAGTTAAGTTTAACGTCTTCAAAACGAAATTACTCTGTTAATCCTCTGAAAGACGATTTTTACCTTATATCTTCATAGCTGATGTCAACCTGCAGGAGAGTGACTCATTTCGGTTTCTCAGACTAAAGTTTTTTGCTGACATGAATTGGAAAGTGCATATTCAATAGATTACTGCTGCTAGAAAATTTGCTTCACTGTGTCATATACATTTTCTTGCCAGAATCTGGCTTACGTACAGAGAGTGGACGAAAAAATAGAAACCACTTGAAATTTCAAGCAAATTTATTTCAGCATTAGGTAGGAAGGCCTTTGCCAGTAATAACAGCTTGAATTCTGCGTGGGATCGACTTGTACAAAGTTTTGAAATGTTTTAAGAGCAATCTCTCTGCTCTCTTCATCTAAAACAGTCTCCACTTCTTTCAATGACGATGGTTGAGGATATCGACTCCTCACCTGTTCAGGTGAAATCCATGAGTTCGAACAAATAATCTACATAATGAGTGTACCCATGCTGTCTAAAATAACTGCGAAATATTTAAGTATATATATATATATATATATATATATATATATATATATAAGTGGTTAATAATATTGGAAGTAAAGTTCTATATTTACTTTTAAAAAGTGTTCATTACGAAAGTAATGCATAGACATGTAGTTATTATTTTTATCATAATACTATCATACTGCGACTTGATAGCTATAAAGTTTTGGTGTTTAATATACCATCATCAGGCAGTGAAATGTGGTTGATTTACCACATTTCACTGCCTTATGATGGTATATTAAGCACCGAAACTTTATAGTTATCAATTTATTGTATGCTATTATATATATATATATGTACAACGTTTTTATTAATATAGAGAGGATTGGAGTAGATAGACTAAACTATCGCCCGGTTCACATTCCACCCACATCTATTAAACAGGTGAAGAGGCTCATCCCTTGTTTCCTGTTTAGGATGCGGTTTCCGGTTTTCCCTTTTCAAGTCTTTTCACTCTTTTATTTTATTTATTTATTTATTTTTTCCAATTGGAGTAGATAGACTAAACTATCGCCCGGTTCACACTCCACCCACATCTATTGAACAGGTGAAGAGGCTCATCCCTTGTTCCCTGTTTAGGATGTGGTTTCCGGCTTTCTCTTTTCCATTCTTTTTACCCTTACGTAGCCCCCTGCGCATCAGTGGCGTTATCGCCTTGCTTGGGGTGATATGATTAAAAACATATATATATATATATATATATATATATATATATATATATAATATTCATTAATCGACGACATAATTGTTTCAAAAATATAAAATAATAATACACTGTTAACAAATGTTTTCATAACTGTTAGTTAAGGTTAATAACTGATAGTAATGCGAATGAACTGAGCCGAAGCTGCCTTGCTATTGTCTGATGAAGTGAACCGCCGCTGCTTTAGTATTATATTTCTCTTCATGAGCGTGAAAGGAAAGAAATATATATAACTGTCTTGATTATAATATAGAGGGCAGTTTACTAATAGATAAATATATAATATTTAATATTTAATATATAAATATATTATATAATATATAGATAAATATATAATGGAGATAAATATATATAACTGTCTTGATTATAATATAGAGGGCAGTTTACTAATAGATGCAAAATTTCATTGTTTTGTTTTTTTGTACATTTAAATATTTATTACATTCTGGAAATTATCATGCAAATTTCAATTGCATCAAGAGTTTTTAATCTACAAGTTCATCACAGCTTTTTTTATGTGCCGTGTCCTTTCAGGTCGTAGGCAATCATGGATATCCATCACCCATATCCCTTGTTGCTCTTAACAATTTTTCAATTGGTTTCTCTTCCAAACCCTGCTCCAACAATTTACTTGCTCATACCAATCAAGTATGTCATGCGTTGCTTTTCCCTGTCTCTCTTTACCTCTCTTCGTTCTGTGAGTATTAGACTAGTCTGTTCCTGATGTGAATATTGGTTTCGTTTTCATTAACGTCCTCTTCAAATCCTTGTCGTTGCTTACATGTTCGGTGCATGAGATCCTCAGCATCCTTCTGTAGAACCATATTTTTGCTGCTTCGAATCTCTCTTTCATCTTTCTTGAGATTGGCCAGCATTCGCTGCCATATAGGTGGACATCTATCAAATAACAGTTCAGTAATCTTTTTTTACTTATTTTTTTGGTGACTTCAAGTCTCTTCTTCTGTTAGGAGATTGTCCAGCATTTGCTGCCATATTGACGGACTGATAACATGTGACAGTCCAGTACTCTTTTCATTGTTTCCAACAGTATTTTCTGCCTCTTAAAACGCTACTTGTCATTGAATAATTCAGTTGAGAAAAGAACAAAGGAGAAAAAAGGCCCTCCACATCATCCTGTCTCATTTAGTACTTAATACTTTTTTCTTGGTATTTCTTCTAAACCCTGTTTTGCCATCCATTTGCTCAAGCACATCAGGTATGCGACCCGCTGTCCCTCTTTGCATCTGTTCGCCCTGTGAGTATCAAATTTTTTAATACCTCATTCCTCATTATGTGTCACAGATACTTCACCTGTCTCTTTCTGGTTTTAAGTATAAGTTTTCTTTTCGTTTGCAAATTTTTCAAAATATCGTTGCTCACATTTTCGGTCCATGATATCCTCAGCCTTCTTCTGTAGAGACGTATTTCTGCTGCTTCGTGTCACTTCTTCCGACATTCGCTGCCATATAAGATATCATATAACAATCCAGTGATTTATTTTTGTTTCCAATTAAATCTTCTTGCTTAGCCTTTGGACAGATGGTGTGAATAGGTTATGCCTCAATAGAAAGTTAGCCGGTAAGAAAAACAAAGGTCGTCAACCAAAATCCTGGCTTGATAATCTCTACTTATGCACAGGAATCGACCTTTACTCTTCGAAATTTGTGGCAAGTAATGGCATATGTTATTTCGCAGTCTGCAAAAATAGGAGTAATCGAATAATTGTGACGATGATTAGAAATGAATCTCAGTATTTGATCGGGTAGAGAAAAGAAATAAAAATTAATATTTGAAAAAAAATAGAAGGAAATGTCAATATTTGATTCAGTATGAGAATATAACTTAATATTTAATCCAATATAGAAATAAATATCAGTACTTGATCTAATACGTCAATGGGAACCATTAATCATATATACCAATAAGTATCAGTAAATATTTCAATACATGGATAAGTGTAAATAGTTAGCCCATTATAGAAATAAGTTTAAGTATTTGATCCAATATATGAATAAATGTGATTATGTGATCGAATAGAGACATAACATCAGTAATTGACTCTATATATGAATAATGTGAACAGTTGGTCCCATACAGACATAAGTATCAGTATTTGATTTAAAACATTTATAAATTTATAAATTTATAAATGTAAATATTGACCCTATACAGAAATAAGTATCATTATTTGATTGAATACATGAATAAATGTGAATGCGTGATCCCATATACGAACCACTTACAGTACTTGATCCAATATATTAATAAACGAGAATGTTTGATAAAATGTAGGAATAAGTATAAGTAATATTCCAATACATGAACAAAAAATATGAATATTTTTATCATAAATAAATAAGTATTAGTAATTGATACAATTGCTGAATTAAATCTGATCCCATATAATAATATCAATATTTAAACCAGTTATCGAATAAATGTGAAAATTTAATCGCATATAGAAATTAATCTTAGTATTTGATCCAGTTCAAGAATTAATGTTAATATTTGATTCGATATTGAATTAAATATTCGTATTTGCGCCAGGACATGGATAAATGAGAATAGTTGATCCCATATAGAAATAAGCATAATTATTTGATTCAGATACATGGATATATGTGAACACTCTATCCCATATGAAAATAATTGCGAGGGTATTTGATAGAATATATGAATAAGTGTGAATATATGATTTCATATAAAAAATGAATATCTCTATTTGATCCAATACAAGAATAAATGAAAATATTTGACCCATATAAATGTCATTATTTGGTGCAACTTATGAAAGTGAATACTTGATCCCACATAGAAATAATATCTGTAATTCGGTATTTAAACCTATAGATATGTTTCCTCCATATAGAAATAATATTACTAACTGAGCTTGAATAATTATGAATGAGTAATACCAGAAAGAACTAAGTATAAGTATTTGCTGCAATACATAAATAAATATCACTATCTGAATCCGAATAGAATTAATTATCAGTATTTGATCCAATGCATAAATAAGTGTGAACTATATATTCCTAAATAGAAATAAATGTCAGTATTTGATCTAATACAATTATTAATATGAATATTCGGTTCCCCATAAAAGTGTCAGTAATTGATCCAGTACAAGAATAAATGAGAATACTTAATTCAATATCGATATAAGTATCAATATTTGATCTAATACCTGAATAATTTGATCCCATGTAAAAATAAATATCAGTACTTTACACGATAATGAATAAGCGTGAATATTTGATTCCATATAGAAATATTTAAACCATTCTTCTTCTTCTATGTGCCCTGTCCCTTCAAGGACGTAGGCGATCATGGATCTCCACGTCTCCCTATCCCTTGTGGCTCTTAGTATGTTTGCTCCTGTTGCTCCTGGCAACCCCCGTTCCGTCATCCACCTGATCAGACCCTGCAAATATGTTATCCGCTGCATTCCTCTGTCTCTCCTTCCTTCTATCTGTCCAGTCAGTATCAGGTTCTCCAGGCTCTCCTTCCTCATTGCATGTCCCAGGAACTTCAGTTGTCTCTTCCTGATGCTCAGCATCAATTTCCTTTTTGTTGCCATTCTTTCTAACACTTCGTCGTTGCTTGTATGACGATATCCGTAGCATCCTTCTGTAGAACCACATTTCGGTCGCTTCCAGTTTTGTCCTCATTTTCGATGATATTGTCCAGCATTCACAGCCGTATTGAAGAATTGACATCACGTAGCAGTCTAGCACTCTTTTCTTCGTTTCTATTGAGATCTTCCTGTTTGTTAGTATTTTGCTCATCTTCTGGAACGCGTCCTTTGCCATGCCAATTCGCCTTCGGATCTCCGTGTCGCACTTTCCATCTCCTGTTAGAACACTTCCTAGGTACTTAAATTCTTGGACTTGTTTGATTCTGTTATCCCCCACCTGTATTTGGCATTTTGGGTTGTATCTTTTGCTGATGACCATGCACTCAATTTTCTTAAAGTTTATTTGTAGTCCCTTCTTGTCACTCTCCACTGCTACTTTCTGTATGAGATATTGCAGTTTCCTTTCCGTGTAAACCATTATATAAATAAAATTCAATATTTGACCACGTATAGAAATAAACGTCAGTACCTAATCCAGTTTCGAAAATTGTCAATATTTGATACAGTAGAGACTTAAATGTCAGTATTTGATGCATTTATAAATGTGAATATTTTATCAAGTAGAAGAAATGTCTGAATTTTATTCGATATAAAATATTGAATAAATATTTTCGGCTGTTTTACGCACCGTCAGATATTTGATTCATAGTAGAATAAGCCTTCATATTTGATCTATAGTTTTTTTTAATCCTATTTGACCAATATAGAAATGAATGTTAATCTTGGATCCAGCATACAGAAATGTGAATATGTGAGACAGTATCGGAATAAATGTCAATATTATTCGGCAATAAAAAAAATTACAGCATTTGATACAGTCTGGAATAATATTTGCTAAAAGATAAAAATTCATTAACTGCTCTGGTATAAAAAAGATACTTGAGAATCTCATCCAGGATAGAAAAAATTGAATATTTGAACCAGTGCTGATAATAGATTAATGTTTGATTGAGCATAGAAAATACAAGATTTAGCCAGCTATAGATGCCTGCGACTCCATACACAAATATATACAAATATTTTCCTGCAGTAATTTCTTTCTTCTTTGGATAATATGAATTAATCAGGAGAAAAACTATCAGTGGCGATTTAGGTAATTAATATTAGATTTATGTATGTGCAAAATTAACCGTCGAGTAAAGGAAATTTACAAGCCGTTATCTAGAGTGCAAAACTTGCAACTAAAACGATTAAAAGTAATATGATCACTTAGCATGATTAATAGTTTAACTTGACTTTCATTTATCTTGAAGTATATTTAGGATCGTTTTTAATATTTTAAATTAATAATATATATTATTTTATTTCTTTTTATAAATACTTCTTAAAAAATAAAATCCTTACATTTTTTTTCTATCAGAGTGCAAAACTAATAAATGTTTTCATTGTGTTTTTATTTTTAATCTGGAATAGAGATATTCAGTATTAAGTTTCTGCTTCCTTCTAAAGAATTGTCATTCTTTTTCCCTCTCAGTCGCTCGTTGCGGCTTAGTGGCATTATCACCTTCCTTGAGACGAATCCATTTGATTATATATATATATATATATATATATATATATATATATATTAATTCAGATACTTCAATCCTAGGGGAAAAAAGCAGGAAGGTAAATTCCAAAAACCCGATCCTAATTAATATTAAAAATTTTATTTTAATATTGAAAAATCATACAGGAAGAGAGCTCCATGTAATAAAATATTACAGAGCAAATATATATTAAAAAAGGATTGATTCAAAGATGTTGAATGGCCATTTCGATATGAAGATCCCCACGGGGGATAACACATCACCTCAGCAACAGTGAGGTGATGTGTTATCCCCCGTGGGGATCTTCATATCGAAATGGCCATTCAACATCTTTGAATTAATCCTTTTTTAACATATATATATATATATATATATATATATATATATATATATATATATATGTAAGAATGGAATGTTTGCTACTTATTTGCTACCCAGGTTTCAACCACATCGAAAACTGCCGCTGCATCAGGTCTTCTCTTATTCATAAAAAGTTTCTTGAAAAAAATCTAAATAATTATCTGCAATATTAACGGTCCTGACCAGACATCTAGGCTCCAGTCATTTTCCCACAAGAGCAACGCGGCTTTTCTTTGCCTCTTCTGTATATATTTAGACGGTAATTTTGCTGATAAGCTTTCCTCTGTGCTATGTGGAGTTCACGAACTTAAGTACTATATTGGCAGCTAAGTCTCATAATTTCACTGTTGCAATTTCTAGTTTGCAATCAGTACTTATAGTCTGATAGTTTTCTTCTCTCGCACTTCTCGCTCGCAGGAGTCACTTGCAGCTTTCTGTATTCATGTCAACTTGGATCTTGAAAATTTAAAAAAAAATATCAATCGCCAAATTGAGTTCTCTCACTTTAACTCAACACTCTAGCATTTTATTAATCACTGCTCTAGCCAGTGACTGAACTTACAGTTTTTTTAATCATGTCACTTGATCTACCCTAACTCCGATTCAGTGAACCATGTGTACTCGAGAGTTGAGTTAAAGGGAAACAACTAAAACATCCGAAAGTAGCGTGACTTATGCAACAAGAACAATCACCTGAAGTCGTCAAATGTACAACGGCCGAAACGTCGTAAATATGGCAACAGAAATGAAGACAACAGTCCGAACAATTTAAATAATGTAAATTATTACAATATTTCATCTCAGAAGTATAGAAAAATAATGTAAATATTTGTAGAAATGACAGAGGGGAGCCACGTTACATCGGTGATACAATGACTGAAGTTGAGGTGCCAGGTCAGAACCGATTACATAACCTTCTTTTAGTTTGAGTTTGAGTTTTTTCTTAACAGATTATCAACCTCTGTGGGGTTTTTTCATGCCAAAAAAGTAGGGTTTTAATGTATTTTTTAATGTTCGGTTATAGTGAAAAGGTTGATTTAGTCAGATTTTGATGAAATTTAATTTTTCTTTAGAAAATTAAAGATGCCTTTTAGTTTTGTTTTAAAAATGTATTGCTGGTAATATTTTTTCCTTCAAAAATGTATCCTGGCAATAATTCTTTTCCTTCAAAAATGTATTGCCGGCAATATTTTTCTTTCACAAACGTATATTTTTCTATAAAAGATTATTTTTATGTATATATTTCTATAAAAGTCTATACTTTTAGTTTTTTGACCCCAGTTTTTTGGAGGGTTTAACTATTTGCCCATAGTTGGGACCCTAACGGGTGCTACCACTTCGGGTCAGGGTGGACCTGGAAACAACAGCAATTAAGAGGTGGTTCCATGTTCCATGCTGTTGTTTACTGCGATGCCCAAAATCATAGCTTTCTTTGAATTTTTTCAAGAATCTCAAGATAAGAACCCATAAGACAAAATGAAGCAAAAGTACTCATTGCACGGAAGTATGGTTGATTTATAAAGGTGCAAGAGTTATTCTGACGAGAATAATCTTTTAGCACGATAAAGAAAACCAAATTTTCTAGCAATTGATTCAATATGATTACTCATGAGAGTGGAAAACTAGAACCTCAAAAGGCGTGGAGTGTTGCTTGCCTAGAGTTTAGCATCAGCCATTCTGATGGCAAGCGGAAAAGGTTTCCTCTGGTGAATAAATGGATGCAGTTTTTCTCGTCTCTAACGTCATTGTCTGTTCTTAAATAGTTTTCGCATTTTCTATGAAATTTCCTTCATAATATTTTTATAATTTTTTAAAGTCAAATTTTCCGCTCTTTTAAAATTCCTGCCAAAACATTTTTTTTAAAATTCTCAATCCTACGAGTTAAATTTCTCGTAATACATGCTTTTGAACTCCCCGTTACGTAAATCAAGCTTTGAGCAGCCCCTTTTGCCGATAACCACCTCTATTCAAAGTTAATTCAGGATGTCCCAAATGTAACCTTGGTATTCAAAAATGTCATAACGTTCAGACTTTCAGACTTTTATATTCTTTTTTAGAAATGAAATTAACATTCAGAAATTCCCTGTTAACAAATTCAAAACAGAACAAAGAAATAAAATCGTGGAATTTTATTTTGAATTTGATAAGTTCGTCATTTTGCTACATTATTTACATTATTCGAACTATTGTCCTCATCTTTGTTGCTATATTCTCGACGGTTCGTTCGTTGTACGCTCCGACCTTTTGCAGGTGACTGGAATTTTGAACTGAAGCGAGTATTTTTCAATTAGCATAGAAATTGCTGTTACCCTTATATTACTCTGTCTAATTTCAGAAACTGGTTAATGAAGATACTGAATTTGTTCAGCAGATAAGTGTGTGTGACAGATCTCTTTTCCATTTGAATAGTTTTATTTAAGGTAATTGCAGAATGTAAGGTACCTTGTAACTTGATAAGTAACATAGAAACAAACAAATTCTTAATAGGGTTTGATAATTTATTCCTGTGTAAATGCCCTAAAGTCAACTGTATATTATTTTCATTGTAACTACCCCGACGAGTTTTTTCCGCTGGTTACCCGACTGCATGAACTGGCTTCAAGGCCCTACAATTTTACCGTCGAAATAGTTAAATGTAACCGTCACTTCTACTCTAACAGTCTCTTTCCTCGCACTTCCCACTTCTGGAACTCACTTTCGTTAGCTTGCTTTCCTGATAGCTACAATCTCCAAAAATTGAAATGCAACATCAATTGTCATCTTCTATCACCTTGATTCCCATCCCTCACTTATCCTCTCCTCGACATCGCCGGTAACTTGTTTTTTTTTTCTCCCACTCTAACACCCTGCGCATCAGTGGCAGTTCTGACTTACTTGAAATAAAATGATTATAAAAAAATAAAAGAAATTTTACAAAAGCCATGAAAAAGAATTTGCTTTTGACGTCAGTAGTACTCAGAATATAGAATGAACAAGTTTTTTTTTTTCATTTTTCCTTAGACAGTAAGAGTAATAGAAATGTGGCCCTAATAATCAAAGATAAATAGAAATGCATAAAACTTAATTTATAAAGATGAAAAAAATGAAAACGATGACAACTGGAGAACTTCTTTGAATCCCAATTTAACATTTACATCAAATAAAATGATTCCCTTTTTTGTCAAATACTCTGTAAATAAGAAATACGAAGAAACCAGCAAGTA
Source organism: Ascarosepion bandense (assembly GCA_037127315.1). NCBI lineage: Eukaryota > Metazoa > Mollusca > Cephalopoda > Sepiida > Sepiidae > Ascarosepion > Ascarosepion bandense. The sequence continues at coordinate 578,821 of JBBBDQ010000550.1, read as the reverse complement.
AATCGAAAGAAAATGGGCAAAGAGAAAAGAGCGTTGTTGAAAAAAATTGTAAACTAAACGGTTGAATCCAAAGTTTAAAACTTTTCCCCTTTAAGCAACATCAAACTATCTCAAGTGACATTTTGAAGGCTTCTAGGTATCAAATACGCGCATGCGCACACGGACTTGCATTAATAAGACCAAAAAATTTTATATATATATATATATATATATATATATATATATATATATATATATATAATTTCAATGTGAGAAATTCTCCAAAGCGAAAATTATTTTATTTTTCAATAATATCCCTACTGTTTCTCAATCTATCTCTACCTTTCTCAGCATATCTTTGTTTCTCTTTCTGGTCTTCTCATTCTTTCACGTTCTCTCTCTATTTCTCTCACTCACTCAATCACTAATATACATGTTCATATATGTAAACACATTTTTAACTTTCGTTATTTGGCTATATAAATATTTCATTTCATAGTATGCCTGATAGTCTCTGTCAATACCTCTTTCCCTAACGCACAAACTCAAATTCATGCTTGTCCTTTTAAACATACCCCCCACACATACTCTCTCTCTCTCTCTCTCTCTCTCTCACTCACACACACACACACACACACACACACACACACACACACACACACACACACACACACATATATATATAAGGTTTCGTTAAAAAGGGTGAAAAGTTACTGTGGTAAAATTTTATATCTAATTTTTCAGGTGTTATATTTTTTTCTTTTCTGCGCGTAAATTATATAAAATTTTCCAATTGTTTATGTCCTAGCGACTTCGGCTATACTTTTACCCATTATTAAGGATTAATTTTCTTTTCTTTTAACATAATCTATTTATCTGGAATTATACGAACGTTTTATTCTCCAAACATAGTTAGCACGTTATGGTCGTGTTCATATTTGATATTAATGAAGGTTGAACTTTTCTTTTATATTGATAATGCTTCTATTAATTTAACCTTTTCTTACGTGTGGATGAAGCTATTATATTTGTATGATCGACCAGTATATTGCGGATAGAGTTTGATGGAGCTCCATGTGTATTTAAATGAGACCTAATTGAGAGATGTCAGAGAGTTGTTACGAAAGTTTTGTTGTTAGGCATGTTGTACTACATTAAATATGATTAAGAATATGGTTTGATTTGGAACAGAGTTCTTACTAAAAGTGGGATTGCTGCCCAAATACACAGTTTTATATATATATATATATATATATATATATATATATATATATATATATATATATATATATAATACAGGAAATCTAGAAGCGAACAAACACCTACTCCGGTTTCACACAACGGTTCTTCAGGGTAAGAGGCTCTTACCCTGAAGAATCGTTGTGTGAAACCGCGGTAGGTGGTGGCTCGCTTCTAGATTTCTTGTATTGTATTCTCGCTCTACTTTCGTATCGAGCACTTTATTGTTAAGGTTTCGTCTTGGGATTTTTTTCTTTATTTCTAACGGGCACTAGACGTATTGTTCTTGTGCGCTATTTTTTCTTTTTTTCTCCCCCCGCACCCCACATTATTTAACCCACGAGGTAGTTCTCGGGTTACAAGACGGTTTAAATTACTGTTAAGTTAGCACTATTTTCGTAAGTTCATTCTGTTATTAGTGTTGCCTTATATATATATATATATATATATATATATATATATATATATATATATATATGCTCACGCACGCCGATTGAGCACTCTGGATAAATGGTCAGTCAGTTAAGTGCCATACGTGATACACGCTTTGGTCGATCAGGTTTCGAAATTGACATGACTGACTACGCAGAAGATTATCCCGCAGTAGTTTGCCATTGCTTTCTGCGGAAGACTGGCTGCCATCAAAGGCTATAGAACCCAATCTCTCCTATTACTTAACTCATAACTGGAAAGAAGAGACGGATTAATACCTTTCCCAATGAGTGAATGCAAGGAATTCAACTGGAATTCGAACTAGGCACCCCGACTCTCGTTCCGAGTTGATATCCACTGTACTTCAACGCTCATCGTACGGAGAAACGGTAGACTTTAAAAAAGACATTAGCTACTCACGCAATTATGCATCGTTCATACAGTCATGAATCTGAACGTGTGTTTACACGCTAAATCCGCCTACCTCTTCCAAGCGCTCATAGCTCAGAGGTACAATTGGGTTTCAATCCTGGCTAGAAGCAATCGGATGTCTAACCGTAGTGAGGAGCTCTCCTGCGAATGGTTATATATATATATATATATTTATGTAAATACTTTAATCCAAGCGGAAAAAGCAGGAAAGTAAATTCCAAAACCCGATCCTAATTAATATTAAATATTAAATTTTAATATTAAAAAAAATGATACAGGAGGAGAGCTCCATGTAATAAAAATTACAGAGCAAATATAAATTAAATTTTTTCAAAGATGTTGAATGACCATTTCGACATGAAATCCCCGAAGGGGATAACATATCACCTCAGCAACAATTCGGGATAGCATTTGTTACTGAGGTGATGTGTTATCCCCTTCGGGGATTTCATGTCGAAATAGTCATTCAACATCTTTGAAAAAATTTAATTTATATATATATATATATATATATATATATATATATATATTAAACAGAAACCAATAAATTATGACATATTTAAAACTTCTTCTTCTATGTGCACAGTCCCTTCAGGACCCAGGCGATCATGGCCTTCCATATCTCCCTATCCCTAGTAACTTTTAACAAGCTTTCTCCTGTTACCCACCCAAACACAGCTTTGTCATCCATTTCTCACTCCGATCAAGTATGTTACTAGTTGCCTTTTCCTTTTCCCTCTATCTAACCTGTGAGCATCAGATTCTCTAAGCTCTTCTTCCACATTAAATATCCCAGAAACCTCAGTTTTCTCTTTCTGATATTTCCTTTTCAATACCATCCTCTCCAGAACCTCGGCGTTGCTCACTATTTTCGGTCCATTGTATACTCAACATCCTTCTGTAGAGTCACATTTCCAATTTCGTTGAGTCCCTCCTACATCTTTGAGGAGATTGTCCAGCATTCACTACCATATTAAAGAACAGATATTACATAACAAACAGTGTAACACTCTGCACCGGCTGGCCCTCAATTCGCTCGGTGGCAACCAGTTGTGATACCGCACAGGGTACAGTAGCTCTTATGTGACGCTCGTCCTCGCCGACGGTCATGACACTGCCAACCGGTCGCTGCGATCCCGTCTAATGACGTCGCCACAAATGCTTGACTACAAGGACGTCTTTTGCAACAACGGATCACTGTCCCACGTTGTGATCAGATCCCAGGAGTCTCGTCATGCAATTTCAGTAGTCCTCCCTTAGCCGGTCCTGACACTGGTGTGCACTTATGAGTTGAAAAAAATGAACACGCCCCCCCCCAAAAAAAAAATTAATAAAATAAATGAACGAAGTCGAACACTCCTGGAGAGCTACGTAGAATGTCTTTATAAAAAGAAAAAACAATGTCTGTCTTTTCCCAAGAATACAGTTGTTTTGGAAAATGATATACAACGGTCGAAAATGATTTTTACAACGGAGAAAGAAAGTTCGCCAGAAGCATCATAGCTTCCAATCGTTAAATGAAATGTTTAATCTAAGTTTCGTTAGCGTTGAAATGTACTTCTAAAACAGCAAAGTTCTTTCGGGTTCTTGACGGAATCTGACGGAATGTGCCGAATCGGAGCGGCCGCTGGCGGAGTGTGTTGGGGGTACTGACGGCAGTGGCGCTCTGCCCCTCAAATCTGAACAATTAGCTCTCCAACTGAACTTTTCGCGTCGAGCATCTATTTTTATAACTAATTTCGATCCTCTCTGGGGATCCGGTCGGTTCACAGTCTTCGGCCAATGAAAATTGGTCTCCGCCCCTTCGATTTGCGGATGTCTTTAGCTCGAACAATGAGATCATGCCAACTCACACCGAACCGAATCCAGCTCGGGTCATTTCGGACTGTTGGGCTACACAGCGGCCTTGACATCTGGGTGACCTTATCAAATCACTCTGACACTTGTTTTGTCTACGCGTTTTCAGATTAGCGGAATATATTTCAAATCTAAGAGAAATTCATATTGAACATGAAAAGAGGCGTAAATCATGAAAGACGATAAATGTATATTTATCCAAAATAATAACTTTATTTTATGCTCCCGTGTTTTTAGAAGCACTTGATGGTACTGAAATTAAAATTATTATTTTTTTCTTAAGCTCACATCCCGTGACGCAATAAAACACTAATAATATCACCAATATCAATTTCTCTCTCCGATGTTTTAAACCAACCAAAGGAAAGTATCCCCGCGGGAGAAGGGAAAACATCACCGTGAGAGATAGTGTCACAACAGTATTCTCTTCTTTGTTTCTAACGAAATTTTTCTATCTCTCAATACACTGCTCAACTTCTGGAATACATCCTTGGCCATGCTAATTCACCTTCGGATCTCAGTTTTGCAATTGCCGGCCTCTGTTGAAGAACCAAACAGCTATTTAAATATCTGGATCAGCTTGATATTAGTATACCCAACCTGTAGTTGGCATTTTAGGCTTCTCTTTTTACTGATGATCATGCATTCAGATTTTTTGTAGTTTATATGTAGTCTTTTCTTCTCGCTTTGTAAGAGGTCTTGTGGTTTCCTTTCTGTGTTTGTTATCAGCACTGTATCATCTACCTATCTCATATTGTTCAGATTGTGCATCCCCACCACGATATTGGATCCTGGCATAATTGTCAAAATTTTCTCGCTATACATGTTGAATAGACCTCGTGGGAAAACACAGCCCTGTCTTACACCATTTCTATCTTTGTATATTTGCTTAACACGTTTCCTGTCCTTTTTTTTATGAGGTTTATTTGTAAAGTAATTAAACTAACCAAATTCTTGTCTTCCGAATAATATTAATTTTAAATTGATTCAGCAGGTAATGTTTTTTAAATATGATCATTGTATTTTTGGCCCATTTACTTATTCGTTTTCCGTCGTTTGATACAATGTATCTGAAAACTGCCGATTCTGTCCTGTTCACCATTTCTACTAGACATATTAAGCAGGATAAAAAAATTAATATTTGTTCTCTTCTCATTTTAGATGGAAAAAGGCGCTTGATCACAGGGATTCCAAACTTACAGAAACACCTTGCTCATTGCACTACGAGAGTTGGGCTCGGTGCAATGTCGACGCCAGCGTCACTGTGGTTGCAGAGATTGGGAAATTTTCGTCCTTGAACAATATGCTCGTCTATGGGCACTCAACTTAAAAAGGCCTGGTGGAGAACACAGGAAAATAAAATCGTTTCTCGCCCTTTTGGTAGGGATCAAAATGTAGAATCTGCTTTCGGGCTAATAAACTACATCTCATTTCTTAGTTTTGACTTTGCCTGAGGATACTGTATAACTGAAAATATTTTTGAGAAACAACTTCCCGCGGCACTACCTTCCTCATTGACTCAAGGAGACCTGATCGGTTTTAATACAAATTCTAGCGCGATTGACTGTTTAGAAAAAAGAGCTTCTGTTTTAATGTAACCCGGGTACCTGAACTCGGATTCCAACATTAAACTGGCCTTGTGTCATATCCTGCCACCGTTGGGCTTCAAAAATTACAATCGCTTTTCTGCCCCTTTAGCTACAATCAAAGTGGAGAATCTGTTCTTATTATTTTAATCCAATTTTTCTCTCTCGCTACTTCTATCTTTTATTTGTTCTTTCATTTTTTTCACTGAAACTAAGTAGTGTATTTACACGCAAATCAAAATATAATAGTCCATTATGTATTAGGACAGAGCGTAAAATTCGAGCAAACTAACGTTGAGAGGGAAAAATTCAATTATAATAGAATTCTTCGTCTCTTTTTGAGAAATTAACCGATCTCTATCACCTTTAAAAGAAAGAAGCAGTTGAGTCATTTGCTTTTAATTTGTTTCTTCTTATTGGAATGAAAGTAGTGATGTCACCTAACAGGAATCAAGAATAGAATAAGCGGAATTAGTAAATACTAAACACTTTCGATTCCTCGGCATATGGAATCAATTTAAAAAAAGTATTATGTAAAAGAGAAAAATAAAATGATTATAGAATAAGCTGTACCAGAGATAGTATCGTCCAAAACGAAAGCTTTTGGAAGTGTGTTTTACTCTTACATCATAAAACACACCAATTAAAACCAATAGAATACAATACAGAAAGTTAGACATCGTAATTTATCTAGATATTGTCAAACATATCGCACAGACCTAGTAGTAGACATACCACGTTCTATTTTAGGGCCAATTAGAAATTAATACAATAATATAATTCTGGAGCCGATTTCTTAAAAAATTAAAATATCACGAAGTCTAGTGCCAAAATAAAGATTCAAAAAAGCTACCCCGGTTCACGTCACTAGCTGCTGATATTCAAGACCCCATTCAAAAGCAAAGCTCAACTCAGTACTGATCAAACTACCAAAAGACCGCTTCAGACTATGTTGCAACTATTCACAGTAAGAACTAAGTTTTACCTATCTTCTTTATCCACATTACTACTACACACACATACATACACATACTGATTCATTTACACAAACACAAATGTAACCACATCTAACTATTCTTATTTACGTATACAATTCAGCTTATATTCTATGCAAGAAATATACTAACGACATATATTACTCATTCAATACATTTAACCCATTTATTTTGTTCTTGTTGTTATATATAATTAGTTTGTTAAGACTAGGTTGTCTATTCATTAATTAATTCTTAATTTTAGTCTTCCCATGAAAAACGTGTGATTATTCTAAAAGGTAGAATTACGAACAGTTTTGCAATAATATTTTATGTTATTGTATCGAATGCCAACATTTCGAATTTTGAAGTTTAACAAAAACTCGACAAGAAGGATAGCTACAGCTCATATCTGAACTGTCAGCTGTATATAACTGTTCGTAAAATCAATGTTTAATATTTTTTTTGCTTTAGTAAGGACTGAGCGTTTTGGCAAATGTCATACTTCTTTGAACACAAAATTTCAAACAAAAAATTGTAGCAACTAACAAAAACCATACGACTTGAGAATTATCAAGCGGAGCAACAACGAAAATGAATACGCAAATACCTTTAGGAAAGGTATTAATCCATCTTTTCTCCTTCCAGGTATGGGTTAAATAGCAGGACAGATTATGTGCTGTAGCCTTGGTTGGTAACCAGTCTTCCTCAGGAAGTAATAGCAATCTACTGCAGAAAAATATTCAGCTCAGTCAGTCAGGTCTCTTTTGAGACAATCGTACAATCGTGTATCACGTATGGCACTAAATTGACGATGCTAATATAACTCTATGCACTAAGGGGAAAATATCAAGTTTGCAGAATTAATGAACACTAATTATATTAGCATATAAACATAAATCTTCAAATATTTCTCCTATGGCCACAATTATATAGCTAGTAGGAAATTGAAACATTTTCATTAGAGCTTGTTAATACCATTAGGGCATAATTACGACCATGTTTATGTAACTATGTCGTAGGAGATCAAAACATTTCCAGTAGGATATTTTTATAACATTAGGACATAATTATGGTTATCTTTATGTAACTATGACGTATGAAATTAAAACAGCAGATTTTTTAAAAAATACCATTAGAAGATATTAGTATTTAAAATATCTACTGAAAATGTTTATACAAATATTGTTGAGAGATAAGACTACTTTTTAATTTTCCTAGAACGGGTTTCGGATAGACCTTTATAATTCCTATATGATCACCGAAGATTATCAATTGTTCCCTGCTCAGTATCTGGATATTCTGTCAGGAGCTCTAAGCTTGGATATGCGAGTGGTGATAATAGCATAAAATTGTTAATCAGTAAGCCGAGTTGAGGTTCTTGAAGTGTCTGTTAAATGCAGCGACGCCTGTCTCCCCAGATATAGGTTAACTAGTGAAACTTGTATCGCAAAATCTATTAACTAAAAACAATCTATTTTTAGATTTTAATAAACGGCAAAGGGTTGATAAGCTGTAAAAACGAAACAATTAGTTAATATTTTTTTTTTATAAGCGTTTCACCCCGAGCAAGGCATGTCACTGCCACTACTGTGCAGGGGGCTACATAGAGTGGAGAAAGGCTGATTAAATATAGGAAATAACAGAGGGTGGGTGATAGGCGGGTGAGGATACCGAGAATGAGGGTTGGGTAGATGAGAGTGTTGTGAGAATAGTTGGGAGTTAGTGTGATAGGAGGTGTCTATTGATCCTACATTTAAACACCTGGAGATTGTAACTGTCGGGAAAGCAGACTTGTGGAAGGGAGTTCCACAGGCGGGAAGCGCGAGAAAAGAAGCTGTTGGAGTAGAATTTACGGTTACATCTTATTTGTTTAACTGTAAAAGGGTGGGACCTAGTTGCTAATCTAGTATCTCGTGTAAATTCGTGCTTAGGCGGCACCAGTGATCTAAGCTCATCGGAGCAGAAGCCATGAAAGTACTTGTAGAAGAGGCACAGGGAAGCAACATCACGCCGGTGTGAGAGCGGCTGCAGCCGGCCTGCCAAGTCAGTATCAACCACGTTACAGATCCTCCTTTGTATTTTCTCAAGAAGCCCAAGGAGAGCAGCAGGGGCACCCGACCAGATATGGCAGCAATATTCAATACACGGGCGGATGGTAGATTTGTATATGTGCAGAATAGTTTCAGGTGGGAAAAATTTCCGGGCCCTGCACAGGGAGCCCACTTTCATAGCAGCAGATTTGGCAATGGATTCAATATAGTCATTCCGTTTGAGGTCCGCCGAGAGTGTAAGGCCAAGGAGGCGTAGTATTTTACTCTCTGGGAGGCTAGCCTGTCCCATGCTAATGGGAGGTAGATGCGATTGTCTATGGTGGTTAGTTGATAACAGCTTTGTTTTGGAGGCATTGAAATTTACCAACCATTTCCTACCCCAGGTCACTACGGATTGGAGGTCCCTTTCAAGTGCGGCAGCGAGGTTCACTTTGTCGTCCAGACATGGTTCCTGATCGATACGGGAGTAGATTGTTGTGTCGTCGGCATACATGCCAACTTGGGATCTAATGGTGTCGGGGAGATCATTAATGTAGATCAGAAAGAGCGTGGGACCTAGGATAGAACCTTGAGGGACGCTCGCGTTCGTCTGGTAGTTTTGGGAGGCATGCCCATTTAATACCACCTTTAATGTGCGGTTAGAGAGGAAGGACTGGATGAGGTCAAACAGATGTCCAGTCATCCCATAGCTTCGCAGTTTGCACAAGAGGCCAGCATGCCAGACCCTGTCGAATACTTTGGAGATATCCAAGGCAACGGTTCGGGCTTCACCATTCTTGTCGAGTGCCTGGTATATGTACTCGGTAATGGTCGTTATCATATCAGCAGTAGACCTGGTGAAGCGAAACCCATACTGTTTGTCAGAGAGAAGCCCGTTGGTCATAAGGTGCTGAATCACCTCGGCGTTGATAATGGCTTCGAAAACTTTGCCAAAGATTGGAAGGAGACTAATAGGACGGTAATTGGCGGGGTCTGAGGGTTCGCCAGAATTCTTAAATATAGGTACTACGCAGGAGGACTTCCAACAGGCAGGAAAACAGGAAGCAGATAGGCAGAGGTTATAGAGTTTAGAGAGGACAGAGGAGAGTTCTGGGGCACATTTCTTCAGTACTATGACTGGGATTCCGTCACCGCCGCTCGCTTTGTGTGGGTCAAGTTGCGCAATTATCTTGGCGACCAGCGAGGGTGAAATGTGGACGTTATTTAGTTGAGCCTTAGTTCTGGGTGGGAAGTCTGGTGTAGGTATTCCTGACGAGTCCAGTGTCGAATTGGTTGAGAATCTACGGGCAAAGCATTCAGCCTTGTCGGCTGGGGAGGTTAGAACTTCAAATTCATTGATTAGTGGGGGTATTGAAGTCTTGTTCCTGCTGAGCACGCTAGTAATCTTTGGAGCCAAACTTAGAGGATGCTATGCGTTGCCTAATTCTGGTAGCAAACGCCCTCTTGGCTTCGTTCAGTACTTTTTTACACTTGTTCCATGCTGAGGTGAAAAGGCGCCTGTTTTGGTTCGACGAGCAGCTTCGATAGAGCCGGAAGAAATGGTTCCGGTGGGCAATAGCGGCCGAGCAAGCGGGTGAGAACCAGGGGGACGAATTAGGTTTTAGTTGGAATTTTCTGGCAGGGATAAAAGCATCGATGCCAGCCTTAACCCAAGAGGAGACTTCGGAGGCACAGTCTTCGACAGGAAGATCAAAGACGTTGTTCCAGGGGACGTCGCAGAGGAAGTCCCTGAACGAGTCCCAGTCGGCTCTTTGGTAGCAGCATGATATTCTGCTGGTCTGGTTTTCTTGGGTAGAGTTAGTGCGGATTGATATGTTTACGGAGACTACGGCGTGGTCAGAGTTTCCAAGGGGGCAGAGTTGCCTGGTAGTGCAGGAGTCTGGGATGGAGGTAAAACAAAGGTCGAGTAAAGAGCCCCTTCCGTTAGGGTTTTTAGAGAAACGCGTGGGGAAGTCCACCACTTGCGTTAGAGCTTGGGCTATTGAAAAGTGCATGGTGCGGATCCCAGCAAGGTCGGTGGCTGAGTTTTCAAGCCACTTAGTGTGGTGGGCGTTAAAATCGCCAAACACAAATATATGGGCAGATGGGTGAGAAGAAATGGCCCTGTCGATGTTAGTCGAGATGCAATCAAGTAACGTACAGTCAGAGGAGGAGGGGGAGCGGTAGAGGAAGAAGAGATAGCTAACCGAGCTTAGAAGTGAGAGACGGAAGCACATGAAGGAATGATCAAGGGATTCAAGAGATGTGACCCTGGCTAGGGGGAGTTGTTCGCTGACATATACACCAAGCCCATGCATATGGACATTGGAGTCCTTCCTGAAGAGAGGAAGGTAACCAGGAACGAACAGCTCTGAAGAGGGGATAGAAGGGTCAAGGTTAGTCTCACATATAGCTAAGATATCGGGTGAGTTAGTTAGAAGGAAAGACTCTACACTATTAAAGTTACTGCGAATACCTCGTATATTTGTGAAGGTAACGCAGATAGGTTTGGGCGATTTACGACTAGCTGGTTTAGGCTTGCTATTTTGTTTGTTTAATTTCATGCTGGTTATAGTTGTGGATAGAGAGAGGTCTAGAGTAGGATCAGATGGTCGTTAATTGCAGCAGGTGAAGGATGGAGAATGGCGCCGCCTGCAGCATAATGTGGCCTCGGGGTTGCCCATCGGAAATTCATGCAGGGACGCCTGTCCATGCGCGAAATGGCACTACAGGAACCCCGATATTATTCAACTGTTGATCAGAGCAGCCTCTCGAGACGCTACGCAAGAGTTCGGGCTCCTAACTACCAGTCGGAAGCAGCAACCAGGAAACTGCCAACCCGGTACCCTCAGAATGAAGAGACATTGCCACCATACTCACCAACTGCAAAAAGCTTCCAGCCGAACCGACATAAAGACCGAAAAAGAGAGAGATGAACCGGGAACCCCTTCCTAAACAAGAAACAAGGCGATCACCTCTACTCCTGTCCAAAAGAAGGGGGTGGAGTGTGAGACCGGGCGATAGAAGGTACTATCTACTCCAATTAAAAAAAAGAATAAATGTGTGACTGAAGTTAATTAAGTTTTAACTTAGTATAAGTCAAACCTAAATTTGATAATTAAGAACAATTTACACAAAAATTAGGCAGAGGAATCTTATCTGAAATATTTTACGGGCTGACAAGGAAATATTTCTATGAAATAATGAATACCATTTATTTTAACTACGAGAAATTAACAGTAGTTATGGCATGCCGGCCTTCTACGTAAACTGCGAAGCTAGGGCATTAATGGATTTTGTTGGACTTAATCCAGTCATTCCTCTTCAATCGCACACTGAAGGTGGTTTTAAACTGACATGCCTCCCAGAACTACCCTACAAACGCGGGTGTCCCCCAAGGCTCTATCCTAGGTCCTACGCTCTTTCTAATCTACATCAATGATCTCCCCGAAGCCATAAGATCACAAGTAGGCATGTACGCCGATGATACCACGGTATACGCTCGTCTCGATCAAAAATCTGGTGTTGTTGATAATGCGAACCTCGCGGCTGAGCTTGAAAAGGACCTCCAATCCGTGGTGGATTGGGGTAGGAAATGGCTCGTAAAATTCAATTCTTCCAAAATGAAACTGCTGTCAATTAACCACCACAGACGACCGCACCTCCCTCCCATTAGCATGGAACAGGCATGCCTCCCAGAGAGTAAAACACTACGTCTGCTTGGCCTGACACTCTCAGCGGACCTCAAGGGAAATGACTACATCGAGTCCATTGCTGAATCCGCTGCTATGAAAGTTGGCTCTCTGCGCAGGGCCCGGAAATTCTTTCCGCCTGAATCTATCCTGCACTTATACAAATCTCCCATCCGCCCGTTTTTTGAATACTGTTGCCACATCTGGTCGGGTGCCCCTGCTATTCTCCTAGGGTTTCTTGACAAAATACAGCGAAGAATCTGTAACGTGATTGATACCGACTTACCTGACCGCCTGCAGTCACTCTCTCACCGGCGTGATGTGGCTTCCCTGTGCCTCTTCTATAAATACTTTCATAGCATTTGCTCTGAAGAACTTAAATCACTGGTGCCTCCTAGGTGGGAGTTTGCACGAGATACTAGATTGGCAACTAGGTCCCACCCTTTTACAGTAAAACCGATTAAATGTAACCGCAATTTCTACTCTAACAGCTTCTTTTCTCGCACTTCCCGCCTGTGGAATTCCCTTCCGCATGCTTGCTTCCCCGACGGCTATAACCTCCAGGAGTTTAAATGTAAGGTCAATAGACACCTCCTAACATACTAACCCTCTCATTCTCTCCAACTCTCTGCCTATGTACATCCTAACTCGTCTATCGCCCTGTGTAACCCTCTGCGCTATAGTGGCAGTGGAATGCCTTGCTTGGGGTGACATGATTAAAAAAAAGAAAGAAAAAAGATCATAATTTCTGAAACTCACTGGATATACAACTTATTAATGTTAGCGTGTTTGGAGGCACGTTGGTGTAATGAATAGAAATTTGGATTGAGGAATCGGTAGAACTGGGTTCGATTTCGATTTGAGTTCATTACATTCAATTTCGTGCTATGAATCCATTTCTTCTCCCGACATAGGTAAATAGCAGGATATAGTTATTATAGCTTTGGATGGCAGCCGGTCTACGAGAAGATTAGATCGAAAAAACAATAACATACCGGATCCACTAATGGGTTCGAAAGATGTTGCCTGTTTCTTGTGCCTTTCAGTCTCTAGGACGATTAATGACAGTCTAGGCAGGGGTCCGCAACCCCTCGGCCCCTGACCCACATCCAGCCTGCCAACTTAGCACTAATTAATTTGCTGAAAAATATCAGTTAATCGACCTAAAATACGACGAATATTTCAAATCAATATGTTATTCGGAGTCCACTGTTGACTTCTACATGTCTTGCCAAGGGCAAAATGATCCATCATTATTTGGAAATGCATATGCCTGTGTACAACTTTTCCAAAAATTAAATATACTAAATACAAATTGCCAACAAACTGAATACATGATCATCATCAAAAAGAAGAGCCCAGAATGATAAAGTGCATGTCGGTGATACTAATATTAAGCAGATGCAGAAATTTAAATATCTGGGAAGTGTTCTAACAGAGGACGGAAAGTGCGTCACTGAGATCTGAAGACGTATTGGCAAGGCCAAGGACGCATTTCCAAATCTAAACCCGAGTATTAAGAAACAGAAAAATTTCGCTGGAAACTAAGAAAACAGTACTGAACTTTTATGTGATAACTGCCTTCTTATATGGCAGCGAATGGTCAACAATCTCCTCAAAGATGAAGAGACTCGAAGCAACAGAAACGTTGTTCTACAGAAAGATGTTGAGAATACCATGGACTAAACATGTAAGCAACATTTGAGCTTTGGGGAGAAAGTAAAAGGAAAAGAAACTTATACTTAACATCAGGAAGAGGTAGCTGAGGTTTCTGGGATACGTAATGAGGAAGGATGGCTTAGAGAAACTAATACTCACGGAGTGGAAAGAAGGAAAGAAAGACAGAGGAAAGCAATGTGTACTTGATGGATTTGAGTAAGTATATGATGGAGTAGGGTTAGGGAAATATACCAAGAAAAAAATTAAGAGTGACAAAATGTAGGGGTAAATAGCGGTCCATTGTCGCCTAGGGACAAGGCACATAAAAGAAGTAAACAAGAAGAAATGTCGTTTAAGAACATGGTTAGGTTTATGACCATCGGGATGAGGTTTTGCTCCTGTCATCGACCTTTTACCTGAAGTGGAGACCTTATCGAATAATGACAAGTCACTTAAATAATATACCATTTCTAATTGGTATTTTTTTATTTATACTTCGTTTGTATTAAATAATTTTCATTTGTTTTTCTTGTGTTAGTTGTTATTCCTGCAGTAAATTAAGGAATGTTGTTTTAATAATATACATGCATACCACGAGTTATGTTGTTTTGAGTTAAGTCGTTCTTGAGTATATGTCGTTTGTCAAAATAATATGTGAAAAAATAAAAATTAAGTTTATATCATTTTATTCGACTTTACGTCTGTCCGCTAAAAATATGGAAGACGTAATATCACCAGAAAAGCCTTAAAGCATGTACAATACTTCTACGTCCGCGATTTAAATAAATAGAATGTAAATATTGGTAAATTTAACATAAATTAGTTTATTTTTTAATATCAGAAAATATTTTTGATGACAAATACGTTATTTAACCTTACAAAACTAACTTATTTCTAATGTCTTAGAGAAAATCATATTCACAAACAAAAAGTCCAGAATGTACTGTAAAGATGGCCGTATTGTAATCATGTACATTTACAATTACATATTTGTATTCATAAATTTGGATTAGATTTTTCTGAACTATATTACAACTTTAAATTTGTCCGTTTTTAAGCTTAAAATAGTTTCTTATTTTACCACTTATTAAAAATGCATTTATAAATAAAATACAGAACAAGGAATGGTTATGTTTGGTTCAACCGAGTGACAAGTCAATTCGATTTAGATCGCCACTTCTGGAACACATTGCTGACATCAGGGAAGGTAATCTTGTGATATTAGTTTCATTGTTTTTTCTTTAAACCCCCAGAGCATGACAGCTTTCTGGACGGAGCTGTCTGAGGACGAGACAATTACATTATATTTGATATGTCCCGTTTTTTAAATATTGCATAGGTGTCTGGCCCGCTCTCTCCAAAAGGTAGCGACCACTGATCAAAGCCCCTTGGTGATATTCCAATGCCCGTGCACACACACACACACACACACACACACACACACACACACACACACACACACACACACACACACAGCAGTATTATGAATTTATCAATGATTTTTTTAAGTTGGTTGTGTCTCCCGCGTATATTTAAATATACGCAGTGATAGTTTTTTTGTCGTGTTCATTTCCACGTACCAAAGAGAAGTACAGAAAAAAGTATTCTAATTCCTGAACATTGAGAAACTCGCATCAACTTTTTTCACTCGTGTTTCCTCTACTCTGAGAAAATATGAAAGATTTTTTAATAGCAAATGCCAGTACCTTTCAGCATATATCTTAGGTATTCAGTTTTCTTCATAATTACTGAAATCGTATCCGAGTAACAATGTGCCATCGGCAATTCAAATGAATAAATATGATTTACATTATACCAACGTGTCATTAAAAAATATATATACATATTACAAAATTTAAACTTTGTCATATTCACCTTTGTAAATAGGCAAGTTAATATTAATTCTCAACACTACAGCATTTTCCTACTAATGCATATTGTTATATATCAGCTTTTTCTATTTTATTCCAGACTCCTTCAATTGTTTGTTTGTGTGTATATATTGAGTTCTCTCGGTGACTGGCGTGTGTATACACAGCTTATACACAACACGTTAAATTTCCCTTTTCTGGTTCCATGCGTTGAGTAGCGACTCCCACTGACACCAAATCGGTTGAATTTCGATCCCGACCAGAAGCAAGTGGATGCGTCTAGCCACACTGATGAGCTGTGATACAGCGAAATTGGCTTGTATGTGGATGACTAATATATATATATATATATTCTTAGGGACGTTTCCGAACATTACGTCTACATTCTCGAGCTGATATAGGAGAATCCCTTCCAACTGAGCCAAATGTTTATACTGATATTGCTGCCTGCCATCCGATTTTTTTTTTACCAACGAGGCACATTCTAGATTGGTTTGATCCCATATTCACGTGGCAGGGCAGTCACTGCTATTATGTTACTATGAGAGATTTAGTCACCTATTTTTATTAGTAACCTACGAATATAAAGTTACACCCACTTTACAGTTGCCTGGTACAGTGTTCATATCTATCTATCTATCTATCTATCTATCTATCTATCTATCTACATGCTTGTGCAAATTAACTGAAACAAAGCAAATAATCTTTCTAAAATCCCATTTTAAATGATCACGTATTGGTTGCGTCTTGGTGTTGTTTTTCTCTTCTGAGCGCATTTTCCTTTTACATTTTATACTGATGGATCCAATTTGTTTCTTCGCCTTGATAACACGACTGACAATTGAAAGGTTGCCACTAACAGTATCCAGGATCTCTCTGTAAGGCTTGCCAGAGTGCTCGTGCAGCATTAAGATTTTCGTAGGCTACTTTGAAGTAACGTCCATCGTAGACAATGGCAGTAGAACAACTAATCGACAGTTGTGGCAGTAGTGTCTAAGCGTGATAAATTTCTGATGCAATCACGAGTGACGCAATATTTTTCAAGGTCAAACAAATTTCATCATAAACTCCGAAAATAGATTCATATTACTGCATATCACTGCAAAGGACTTACTCTGAGGAAAAAATAGAAATTGATTTACCCCTATCACACCAGTAAGTATAAAACTGACCGTATGTTGAAAGAAAGGAAACTAAAGCAGATGGATGGATGCACAAGGATGGATCTATCTATCTATCTATCTATCTATCTATCTATCTATCTATCTATCTATCTATCTATAATATCCTATTTTATACGCATATTACCATAATGTAATCTATCAGAACTTCTAAGAAAAACGTTGAGTAATTTCCACATTGATGAGGAGAAAACCAGATCCATCAGAATTTTGGTTCGACAGAAGGATACTGAGAATTCCATGGAGTAAAAATAAGGAAGCCTTAAAAATGGCAACGTAATAGATACTTCTACTCAGAATCAGTTAAAGACTCTCAAGGCTTATATTGAATGCATGATAGAAAATTATGGAGAGCCATGATCACCAAAGTACTGTGTGGATTTGGCACTGGGAAGAAGAATTTTTGTAAAAATTTTCTTAACTTTTTTGCTTCCTTGCATTTTATATTTAATTCTTATATTAGACATTTTTGATGAGTTATTTCTTATACTACTATAATAAATGATGTGCATGTGCTACTGACAGTAAAGACGTTGTTGCAAATATGACTGGCCAGGGATGCCTGTCTACTAGGGCTACTAGCTAATCCCTGTTGCAGACGACTGCTCAAGCATATTTTTGTTTGTTCAACACCCAAACCCCACTTTCTGGGAGAGAGGGCGTTATCTAACAAGTCTAGGACATTCAACCTCGTGATCCATGAGTTCATGCTAGCATAACCATCAAACAAATTTCACTCAAAAGTCTTGAATCAACGCGCGGTATGATTTTCAAGCATTTTCCAAAGGTGTCGCACGCTGGGATCGTCTCCACCAGACAGGAAACATCAAGAAGTCACGTTCCTGACAAATCGACTATAACGCGAGGCCAAGTGGTTAGAACGTTCGCTTTCTGATCATGTTTCAAGTAAACATATTCTTAATTTCTAGACACTCCAGTATATTTGACTGGGTTTATAATTTATTATCAAGCGTTGGTTTATTGTTTGTTTGTTTTTTTTTCTTCTAGAAATGTGTCACCATATTGGGTCGGCTGCTCTTGCTATTCATCTCGCGGTTCACAAGAAAATCCAAAGGCGGATCTGCAATGTAATCGATTCTGATATGACAAAATCACCACGAGTCATTTTTCATCGACTTGATGTTGATTTTCTACCAATATTTTTATGGGAACTGCTCTGATGATCTTCTTTCCCTGGTAACCCGACCAGATGAATGTAAGCTCGCTACTAGATTGGCATCAGCTCGAAATCTTTTACAGTTGAAATAGTTAAATATAACCACCTCTTCTACTCCAAAAGTTTCTTTCTTCGCACAATCAAGCCTGTGGAATTCCCCTCCGTTTAGTTTCTTCCCTGTTAGCTACAATCTCCAAAAGATTAAATAAACGTCATTTGCCATCTTTTCTTTCTCCTTGAATCCCATACATTTGTAGCCTGTGGAACTCCCTTCAGCGTGAAAGAAGAAAATGTTCAAGTAGAAATGGCGGTTGCATTGAAGTACTTCAACAGTAAAAGGGTTGGATCTGGAAGCCAACCTAATAGAAAGCTTAAATTCACGTGGTTTGGGCACTAGGAATCAAGATCATCAATGCAGTTCGCATGAGGGTGATTGAAAAGTAACTCCCTATTTTATGTATGAGTGGCCAGCCAGGTGTCCCCAGTGAGATTTTTCTTTAGGGTTAGTTACAAAAACTAATCTACTATATCAAGCCAAAACGTGAAGGGCGAATACAAGAGGTTATATCTGCCATACCACATATAGTCCTCATATCGAATTTTAAATAAAACCTCATGCTAAACGCTTTCCTCTCATTTTTTTTAAACTGTGGAGTTAATGTTTCAATCAGCCTATAGATGAGCTATTTAGCTTTTATAGAAAAGTGTATAACAATTTTTGTATTGAAAATAATGTCATTCAAGTTATATATATATATATATATATATATATATATATATATATATATATATATATATATATTCTTTCTCTGTTGTATTGTTTATGTTTTCGTTTTCTAGAATTTGCATGTATTACTTTTAATGTGCAACCTCGTAAAATAAAATATCGATCCAGAAAGACGGAAATATTCGTCGCCTTTGTTCAATCTAATGTTGTTTTTTTTTTAAAAATATTTATACAATTAAAATAAAGTTGGGTCTAGCACTCTGCGTGGTACTGACGCACACCTTTTTAGAATTAGACTAATTAAAAACAAACTTCAGTCTTAGATGAGTTTTAGTTTTAACAAAATAAAATTGTAACTAATGGTTTAATGCTGATGCTATTTATTTAAAGTTTCTTGTTAAAATCCAAAGAAGACTCAGTAATAATATTGGCCCGGATCTGGCCTTTCAGCTTCAGTATCTTTTCTACCGTTGTAATGTTGGCTCCAAATAGCTTTTTCTATTAATGCTTTTATGTTAATTGTTTGGATGAGATTTTTGGTATGTGTTGTGTATCTTCGTCACCAATTTTTTGAGGCAAATCTTAACGCAAATCTTAGTTGCCAATTTGTTGTGGAGTTGTGGCGAAACTTCTCCGCAAAGTTGTAGTGACCGGTTTTGTCGGAAGTAAGAGACGGAACACAGAAGGTAGGTTCAAGACAGTGTATTAGTATAACAAGAATATAGATACAAATAAGTATTAGTAATTAAACGAAGAAAAGAGTTCTAGACTGCTACGTGGTGTCAGTTCTTCAATACGGCTGTGAATGCTGGACAATATCATCGAAAATGAGGAAAAAACTGGAAGCGGCCGAAATGTGGTTCTACAGAAGGATGCTACGGATATCGTGACTGAGAATACAAGCAACGACAGGTGTTAGAAAGAATGGCAACAAAAAGGAAATTGATGCTGAGCATCAGGAAGAGAAAACTGAAGTTCCTGGGACATGCAATGAGGAAGGAGAGTCTGGAGAACCTGATACTGACTGGCCAGATAGAAGGAAGGAGACAGAGGAAGGCAGCTGATAACATATTAGCAGGGCCTGATCAGGTGGATGACAGAACAGGGGTTGCCAGGAGCAACAGGAGCAAACATACTAAGAGCCACAAGGGATAGAGAGACGTGGAGAGCCATGATCGTCTACGTCCTGAAGGGACAGGGCACATAGAAGAAGAAGAAGAAGAAGAATTAAGTAAATAGAAATAAGTAAGTACGAACGGTACAGTTACACTGCGTATTTCCTGAACCGTAGCTGGCTTTAACTGTGTATTAGTTGTCATCAAATGCCAACTTGACTGCTGTTAACTGCGGTTTTTAATTGCCTTCTCACTTAAGACAAAATGTGACAGAGGGCCTTCTTAATGTGGGTAATCCGGGCCATATAGCCCGCGCAATAATTTCTGTCTAATTTTCCCCAGACGAGGCTTTACTCTTCGGCGGAGCCTCGACTAGGTTATTACTCTCCGCCCGAAGGCAAAGAGTTCAACAATGTGCAAGTCAGTTAACTAGTATTTAATTGCCTTCCCACTTAAGACAAAATGTGGCACAAGGCCTTTTTAATGAGAGCAATCAAGGCCATATAGCCCAAGCAGAAATTAATGTCTGATTTTCCCCAGATGAGACTCTACCCTTCGGCGGAATCTCGACTGTGTTATTACTCTCCGCCCGAAGGCAGTGAGTTCGACAATGCGCGACAACCAACTGCTCTTCGGAAGTCGCGAAAGTAATTATATATGAAGAGGAAGAGTCCATTCCTCGTAAGAGGCCACCATAACAGTATGGTACTTAAACTTTTTGAATTTAAGAGCAGTACTAGACGGATGTATGTTGTGCCTGACGAGACACGCAATGAGGTCTTATTAATTTACAATTGAGTAGGATAGATGTAGCCGTAAGTTCTATGCTAACAGTGTTGTTTTTTACTCTCACTCCTCTCTTGTGTAACTCTCTTCCGGCTCCGTGCCTTCCAGACAACATTAATCTTCTAAAATTTAAAAGTAATGTAAATCAGTATATACTGTCCTCTTCATCTCTTTCTTTTGTTCTCAATCCTTATAGTCCCTATTTTAATTCTTCCACACCCAATAAACCCCAATGCCTTAGTATCTTTACTGCTTTACATGGGTTGAATTCATTAAAAAAAAACTTATTCTTATCCCAACACTGAATACTAATAACATTAGTATGGTCTCCCTCATCATTCTATACCTAAGGGCGTGAACACTTGGGCGTACCAGATCCTGGAAATTTGAATGGGCAGCTGGTGTAATTGATCAAAATTCCTAGTCGTTTTATATTTACACGAGCAAATTATCTTAGGAAAGGTATAAATACTCATTTCTCGAATGTATCTGTAACGTCTTCATCACCTGACACGTACGACTGATAGAAGAAATATATCGATATGCAATTATGATTTTTTTCTATCAGGTGTAGACATTCA
>JBBBDQ010000550.1:547500-552500 GCA_037127315.1 Ascarosepion bandense | reverse complement strand
CGAAACTTCCTTGTAGGTATGAAGCATCAATGCCAGCTTTCACCCAGGATGAAATCTCAGAGGCACTGTCATCAATTGTGAGATCGAACACTTTTCCCCAAGGGACGTCGCATAGGAAATCACGAAAGGCGTCCCAGTAAGCTTCTTGGTAGCAGTAGGGGTTCTATATGTAGGAGGCTCCTGGCGGGAGTGAGAGTGGAAAGAAATATTGAGAGAGACCACAGCATGGTCGGAGTTGCCGAGAGGTCAAAGCTGCGAGACTTGGCAGGAGTTAGTTGCAGAGGTAAAGCATATATCTAGTAGAGAGGCATGTCCAGAGGGAGTGCTTGGAAAGTGTGTGGGGAAGTCCACCACTTGCGTAAGGGATTGGGAAATGGCTAAGTTCATGGCGTGGATGCCAGCTGAATCAGTAACAGAGTCTTTAAGCCACTCAGCATGATGGGCGTTAAGATCTACGAATACTAATATGTGAGCGAATGGGTGGTAGGAATTAGCCTTATCTATGTTGTCAGAAATGCTGTCTAGAAGGGAGCAGTCAGGAGAGGAGGGGGAACGGTAAAGAAAGAAAAAGTAGCTAACCGAACTGAGAAGTGACAGACGGAGACATACATATTGGTGGTCAGGGGATTCGAGTGATGTCACCCTAGCTACAGGGAGGTGTTCACTAACGTAGACACCCAGCCAATGCATATGGAAAGAGGTATCCTTCCTTAAGAGGAGAAGATAACCAGAGATCGATAAGTCAAGGAGGGAATTGATGAGTTGAGGTTAGTCTCACAGAACGCTAGCATGTTAGGGGACTTTTCGTGGAGGAAAGCTTTTACGCTACAAAAGTTAGTAAGAATACCTCGGATATTAGTAAAAGAAACATTAACGGATTTTGGTGATTTGAATTTGGCTGATTCAGATTTTTTTCTAATTCCGTTTATCATGTCATTATTTGTTAATAGGGATGGACCTTGAGTAGAGGATGCAGGTGGTCATTATTCACGATCTGGGATGGGAGGGAAACTAGCTCGGGCTGCATCAAAGTGTGGCCTCGGGGTTGCCAACCGAAAGCGCTTGCAGAGACACCTATCCATGCACGACATAGCACTACAAGAACCCGAATATTATACAATCATTGCTCAGAGTATCCGCTCTTGACGCTACGCAAGAGTTAGGGCTCCTAACTACCAGTCGAAAGCAGCAACCAGGAAACTGCCAACCCGGTACCCTCACAATGATGAGACATTGCCACCAACCAAACACATCGCAGGAAAATCACGGAAGCACCAATACTGAGATCTGAGGAGAGAAAAAGAAAGCCGGAAACCACATCCTAAACAGGGAACAAGGGATAAGTCTCTACCCTGTTCAATAGACGTGGGTGGAATGTGAACCGGGCGATAGTTTGGTTTGTCTACTCCAATTATAAAAAAAATTGAGGGTGGTAAATTGCTAAGTTTTAACTTACTTAAAGTCCGACAATCAGAGAAATTTCGGCCAAGTTAAAAATAATATCAAACGTTCAATTAAGCATGACAAGTTTAGAATTAAGCAAAAAAAGATGACTTACATTTAAGAATATTTTAAAGAACATTGCAGCCATCCCACACGTTTCTGCCATGAATACAAATAAATATAGATATGAATACACATGCAATTACACGTAAATATATATTTTTGATGTTAATAAAGATATGGAGTATATACTAATAAAAATATATAGTATTTATAGCACAACTCAGATGGTCATGCGCTATGCAATAGTCAGGTGTATATTATTAACTGACCGTTTCGGGATTTGGATTATTGATACTCGCATTGCTCATGGCAGCTTTCTGTTATAAGGCGCGGATGCCGTTTTCTAATTTTCTAATTGTATTATATAATTTAATTTGAATTAAAACTTAAACAGAAAATTGGAATGTTAAATTTACGTTAATAAGTAAATTATTTTTAGGTTAGAGGTTATACGATTTGTGCTTCTGGGTCAAGGGATATTAATTTTAGTTTTTATTTTCGGGGAAAACGAAAAATAATTAAAAAAAAATATTAAGTTTTATAATAAAATATATTTGCTTATTATTATTTTACACAATAATTTCTTCAAAATACTAAAATGTAAATTCATTCAATAAATCCAGCAGCCACTCACTTTACCAGGGAACACTACTCAGGCACATTCAACTCTTTCCGAATGCACTGTCCTGAAATTGAGACACAAACACACTGAAATGTTAGTGTCGGAGATTTTGTGAGAATGCTAAGCAGTTAACATGGCATTTCCAAATATCTGGCGGTGTGAATTGTGTCATGGTGATGTTTTTCTCACAGACGGTGCCCAACTGACCCAACTATATTTTCAGCCCGAACCATAAGAATAAAAAGCATCCGGTCTATCCATATATTCTGCACTTTAATCTATAAATAAAGCACATGAGAACATATTATGAAAAATTATATTATGCTAGACGGTCAATTTCATACGTGTGACATGTCTCTTTCGAATATCTGTGCAGAAACTTTCTCTCAGTAGATGGGCATTACTTTATTCGGTAGAGTAGTTGCCAAGCAAAGCTATAAAAGCTAATCAGTTCTATGATTTACCCGAAAGAGAAGAGACAGGCTGATACATTTTTCCATGAGTATTTGCGCGTAAGACTGGAATTCGACTGGAATTCGAATTCGGCTCTCCGTATTTACATCCCGAGACAATATCCGTAGCACCACAAGAAATTAAGTGATGTCCGTTGTGGCTGTTGTCCCAAACGCTTTCAGTCACATCTTTAATTATTTTCAAGGAATCTATTAATTTATTAACACACACATGCACACACACACACACACACACACACACACACACACACACACACACACGCACGCACACACACATACGCACGCACATATATATATATATATATATATATATATATATATATATATAAAATTTTGTCACTTTGCTGACTGATGTTTTCTATATTTGTGTGTGCATGCATACGTGTAAGTACTTGTAAATGTGTGTAAACGTCTCTACAGTTATGCTCTTATTAAATGATACTAAATGAGTAGTACACTGTTAGTAATGAACATGCGCATTCATGACGTTAACTATGACACCTTAATTCCTGCTAAGAAAATGACTCTAGCTGTAGCTATGTATGTGTGCAGAATTGATGACCCTAATTGCCTGCTCGAGATTTTCCCTGCTGATTACCAAATTTTGTCGGGTTGAATTAACGCTACAAACTGCGTGCCCGATGACAATTGGAAAGATGCCATATTGACGCTCTTTCAAGCAAAGAAAGAAAGTTATTTTGAACAGACATTCTTTCTGAGCTCCTATTGTTATATTCTGTATTTAGAAATATATTAGTGGTCATATGTTTTTAAGAAACAAGTATTTTTTCACACCACACCGACATGTTCATTATATATATATATATATATATATATATATATATATGTTAATTAGTCATTTTTGGTCATTGTATATATATATATATATATATATATGTGTGTGTGTGTGTGTGTGTGTTAATTAGTCATTTTTAGTCATTGTATTTAAAAGTGTTCAACACAATTATATTGTAGAACTTTTAAATATATATTTTTTTTTATTTGGGAATGAGTTATTTCTTCGACCTAGGTTTCAATCTTTCGGTATCTACAGGTGATTTAAAATAACTGATTTTACCGTTTTTCAAACGCTCTAATAGCGATGTTTTACAAACGCGCAACTGGAATTTTCAAACAAGCGAAAAATTTTACTAAATTTCATTTAGACGTGTTTCTTTAAGAACGTTGGACAAGGAAGATTTTATTAATTTTTTATTAAATCTTTTTCAGTATTGTTACATGTTTCCTTTTTGTTGGCGATAAGGAATGTAAAAATGTTCTATAATTTACACAACACCCTTGAGAATGGCCAAAGAGAATTTGCTGAAAGCGCTTGGAAAAATAATTACGGAAAGTCTTTATATTTCTTATCTCCAGCAAAAAGGAAACATGTTAGAATATTGGAAAAATTGAATAAAAATTAATAAAACTTACTTGTCGGTCGTTTTCAATGAAACATGATTAAAAGAAACGTTACTGGCCAAATATATATATATATATATATATATATATATATATATATATATATAGGTGTGTGTGCGTGTGTGTGTGTGTGTGTGTGTGCGTGTGTGTGTATGTGTGTGTGGAAAGACAGGTGTTGTCTATATCGTGTTTGATACTGTGTTGATAAGAAATAAACCAACATATATATGCTGTTCGTTAAGCTGTTCAAATTTCACGTTATGTTATTTTTTTCTAGCATTTCGTCTTCTTCAGTCATTACGAAAAATCGATGTAATAGTTAAGCTTCCTTTGTCTGCATGCTGGTATTCTTTGGGAAAATGGGCATTTGAAATAGTTTAGGGTGAGGTCAGGGGTAACGACGGTTGGAAACGATTCCACACAAAAAGAATTCGATTCATGTATCTATTTTATTTTTTGTTTTTATTTATATTTTACATATAATACTAAAAAAAAAATATGTATGCGCACTACTTATATTGTATACCCGCCAATATTAAACTCAGCACCTGAAGATGCATATCTGGATGATTGAAATTGTCATATGTAAAGGCTATTGGAAACGAAGCATGCAAAATATTTCTTTCAGTCTAATTATTTTATTCTATTTTACATTTTTAATACTAGTATGATATCTGCGCACATTATTTATATTATAAGTACTTCAAAATGTTGTCTCCTGTAGTGAATAATGTTTTATATAACTGTTTCTTTTCTATAATAACTGCTTTTGTGTTTTGAGTCTTTCCTTGCACTTGCTACTATGGATTATTTTGACTTCATCTACTAATATTTACCTTTTGTTGATAGTTGTACTTATGTGGATCATGGTTTGCTAAATTATGTGTGCACAGATTACACTGAGGTTCAACAGGTGACAGGTAAGTCTGCGAGAGAGCGTGTAATGTAAGTACCTGGTGTTATCTGTAACAATTATG
>JBBBDQ010000550.1:527500-542500 GCA_037127315.1 Ascarosepion bandense | reverse complement strand
TTATCAGAAATTGCAATGCCAATGTTCCTGTGTTTTATCAGTCAGTTAGGTGCCATACGTGATACACGCTTTGGCGATCATGTCTCGAGAGAGACATGACTGACTGGGCAGAAGATTATCCCGCAGTAGGTTGCCATTACAAGGCTATAGAACCCAATCTGTCCTCTTATTTAACCCATAACTAGAAGAAAGAGACAGATCAATAGCTTTCCCAAGGGTATTTGCGCGTAAATGAATACAGGCGATTCAACTGGAATTCGAACTCAGCTCCCTGATTTTTTGTTCCGAGCCGATATCCACTGCACCACAACGCACATCCGCTCTGTTTCGCTATATCACAGCTCATCAGTGTAGCTAGATATCCACTTGATTCTGACCGGGATCGAAACTCGACCGATTTGGTGTTAGTCGGAGTCGCTAACCCCTAAGCCATAGGAGAAGCCTAACCAAAGACATTCGATTAAGTACGCCACATGTATTATCAGAGCTGCTCAGTAGTCTTGACATATTCTGGAAAGAAATTAAAATAATCATGAATGGCAGCAAACCACCTACATACGAACGGAAAATGAGTTCAGCAGAAACGGCATCAAAATATAGGGCAAAACTTGAAGCAGCGGAAATGTGGTTCTACAGAAGGATGCTGTGGATATCGTGGACTGAGCATGCAAGCAACGATGAGGTGTTGGAAAGAATGGCAACAAAAAGGAAATTAATACTGAGCATCAGGTAGAGACAACTGAAGTTCCTGGGACATGCAATAAGGAAGGAGATCTTGGATAATCTGATACTGACAGGCCAGATAGCAGGAAAAAGAGACAGAGGAAGGCAGCGGATAACATATTTGCAGGGACTGAGCAGGTGGATGACGGAACTGTGGTTGCGAGGTGTAACAGGAGCAAACATACTAAGAGCCACAAGGGATAGGGAGACGTGGAGAGCCATGATCGCCTGAAGGGATAGGGCAAATCAAATAGAAGAAGATATACAAAAATAGAAAAAGGTGTAAGACAAGTATGTCTCTTCTCACCGAATTTATACAACATATACAGCGAGGCAATTCAGAGAGAACTATAAGTCCTGCCAGGATTCGTCATTTGCGATAACAATGTTAAAATAATATCAGATACGCAGATGACACAGTGGTAATAGCAAACATATAAATGAAACTACCAAAAACTATAGAAAATAGCAAAGGAAAGCGAGAAGAAAGGTCTAATTATAAATTACAAGAAAAAAAAAAACTAAGAGTATGCACAGTTATCTTCAAAAGGATGAGCCCAAAATGCAAATTATATGTCGGAGATACTAAAATCAAGCAAATGAAGAAATTTAAATATCTGGGAAGTGAACCAACAGAGGAAGGAAAGTGAGACACTGAGATCTGATGATGGCCAAAGATGCAGTTCAAAAGTGTATATTAAGAAACAGAATAACAATTTCGTTTGAAAGAAAGAAAAGAGTAATAAACTGTAATATCTGATCTCCTGTAGTGTAGCGAATGTCAGACAATCGATTCAAAGATGAAGAAGCTTAAAGTAACAGACATGTTCTATAGAAAGATGCTAGGAATACCATGAACCGGACATGTGATAAAAAGAAAGAAAGAATATCTTAAAATGCGATGTCAGTGTTATTTCATTTTTACGTAATTTAGTCGAGAATTTATTAATCACAATGTATATATGTATGCGTGTTTATGTGCGTGTGTGCGTGTGTGTGGATGTATATGTGTGTGCTTACAAATATATTCAAATTTGTCTATACTCACATATGAGAGAAACACAAACAAAAATATATAGCTATCAATATTATTCATTCCTTGATTAATAAATATGGCTATCCTTTTTAGATGACGGACTTATATAATAAACGAAATCAAAAACGCATATGCACAGTTAAAAATATAAAATGACGTCAATTTGCCCATCGCTCTCTCTCTCTCTCTCTTTATATATATATATATATATATATATATATATATATATATATATATATGTATATATATGTATATATATAAGATGTAATCTATAAATTGTCGCCATTTTTATCTATCTATCTATCTATCTAACTATCTATCTCTTTTTGTTTATATGTCCGCTTATGAGAATTGTACAATCCATTGCAATCGACACAAATCTTCCTCCGCCGTCAATTCTCCTTCGTCGTCAATAAACATCCTCCTCCTCCTCCTCCTCCTAACAATCACTATTCACATTTCCGAATTAGGCTCAAGTCTTAGAACCTCTCAATTTTTTGGCATCTGTTCCTGCCTCTCTAGCACAAAAATACTGACTTAGCACAATAATCCTTCCTAAACCATATTATCCTTTTCCGATCGATTAAGGAAGCATCCATTCATACATTATTGCAAGGAGACGAACCATAAGAAACAAATTCAGGTTTCGCTTCTTTTTTTTCATAAAATCTTTTTGTATTGTCCGTATTCTTTCGTAAAATATTGTTTTTCCTGGCCACTACCATGATTTAGATTGGATTTTAAAAATTATTTTATCATTTCAACTTTTTATGGTTCTCTTATTGGCTTTGAAGATAGCTCCTCTCTTCTCCTCACCTTCTTCTTCTCACCTTCTTCTATCTTATCCTCCTCCTCCTTCTTTTTCTTCTTCTTCTTCTTCTTCTAACATCACTTTCTATTAGTATAAGACCAAACATAATTTTCTCCCTTTTCTCTCAAAGAAACAAATACACCTCTCTTTTCAAATATAGTAAACCAACGTCTCACTTTCCCTTCTTTTGATTCTTCTACTTGGTCTTCTCGTCGTCGTCCTCTTTCTTCTTCTTACTTTGTTCTAATGTTAGACTAAACATATTTCACTCTCATTTCTCTTGAAGTAACAAATACACCTTTTTTACAAATATAGTAAACCAACAGCTTACTCTCCTTTCTTCTAGTCCTCATCTGCCCCCTTCTCCTTCTCCTCCTCCTCCTTCTTTTTTGAATATTAATTTTTCTTCTAAAGTCAAAACACATTCTCTCTTTCCTCAGAAAGAAACAATTAGATCTTTCTTTTCAAATATTTTAAACCAGCAGTTATTTTCTTCTTCTTTTTTTTTTCTTATTCTCCTTTTTCTTTATTTTGTTTTATCGAAATCTTTTTCTTTCTTTTTCGGCCTCTCTTCTAAATTTTCTTAAATGTATCCTGTCTCCCTTATTTTCTCAACTGCCTTTCACTAACCTTCCTTTTTCTTATCAATCAAATATGCATGTTTCTTTTCCGAAAAGTCTAAATCTATATCTTCTCGATGTCTTCTATATCAATGAATATAACCCTTTATTTTTATGAAGCATATGTCTCCCTTATTTCTCGCAACCAAATGCATTTTTCTTTTCAATTATGATAAACCACCCACTCTTTCATTTTCCCTTTACTCAGAAAGTACTCGAATCTGTCTCATACAGTTCTTTTAGTATAGAAATTAATCTGCTTCTTTCTCTTTTGTCTCACATAAATATGAGCCAATCTCTCTTTTTGCATACATAAAAAAAACTGTCATTTCTTTTCGTATTTGTCTCATAATAACGAACATTTGTCATAAAGAAACCAATATATCTCAGCCGCCCTTTTCTAACACAATAAATAAATAAATAAATAAATAAATAAACCTACCATTACTGAAATTCGACTATCTCTTAGTCTCACATAAAACGCAAAATTTTGCAGATAGCAAACAATAAGTCTTGCTTTTTCTTTTAAAGAAACCAATATGTTTCTCAATTCTTTTAGGGATACCAATATGTGTGATTTTTTGCTTTTTAGAAAAGTTAATATATTTCTCTTTTCTTATAGAGAAACCAACAAGTCCCTCTCTTTTCTTTTAGAGAAACTGATATGTCTCCCATTTTCTTTTAGAGTTTACTATATATATATATATATATATATATATATATATATATATATATTTTACTGAAACCAATATGTGGCTCTTTTTTTTTAGAGAAATCAATGTCTTCCTCTGTATTCTTTTAAAGAAACCAATATATCTCACGTTATTCTTTTGGAGAAACCAATATGACTCTCCTCTCTCACTTTCTCTCTCTCTCTCTTCTTTTAGAGAAACCAATATGTTTCTCGCTTCTGTGAAAGAAACCAACATGTTCTCTCTTTTCATACAGAGAAACCAATGTTTTTTATTCTTTATGAGAAACCAAGATATCTCTCTTTTTTTAGAGAAACAAAGAAGTATCAATATTTTTCACTCTGTTTTGTTAGAGAAACAAATATGTCACTCTTTCACACTTCTTTTCAAAAAATCCTATATCTCTCTCTTTTATTTTAAATAAATCAATATGCCACTTTTCTTTTAGGGAAATAAAGAAGTCACAATGTTTTCTTTAAAAAAAACTATACATGTCCCTCTTTTACCTCATATGCAGAGAAATATCTCCCTATTTCTATCTATCTCTCATTCTCTCTCTCATTTTTATCTTCTATAAAACGAACCACTCATTTTTTGTCGTATAGAAAATCATACTCTCTCTCACAAGAAAAGCAATATTTTTCATGTAGAAAGCAATATTTATCTCACTTTATTCTTTTCTAGAGACCAATATATATCTCACCCTTTTCCTGTATCAAAACTATTTCTCTCTTTCTCATTCTCTCTCTTTCTCTCTGACTCGTAATTTCCTTTGAATTATCCTTTTCCTCATTTTCATTCCTTTTATGCCAAACTTCTTGATCCTTCGAAATAAACCCAATTCTTTTCTTACTCATTCGGAAATCCGTTTTCAGATCTTAATCTCACACAATAAATACACATTGAAGCACACCTCACATCGAAGTGTGCTCACTTAAAAAGAAAAGCTACTCAGTTTTTCTAGCCCGCTCAAGAAATACAGAAAAAAAGACAACTATCCCAACATACTGGTCCCCGCCCCCCGGTGTAGATCAGTGCGTACGGGACGTGTCTGAATGCGCACACGGCCACATAAAGCGGTTCACGTGAAGCAGCAAATGGGGGAACGGGTGATTGTTTTTAAGTCAGATTGCTCGCAGCCGTATAAATTCCCCTCAGAGGATGAGCGGTTAAAAATAGTTAAATCTGGAGATATACACTGAAAATACCCGGATATTCGACATGTACATAACGTACATGGTTATTTTGGTGAATATAAATATCAAAAGATATCTATCTATCTATCTATCTATCTATCTATCTATCTATCTATCTATCTATCTATCTATCTACTTATCCTAGTGTGCTCGTTATCTATCTATCTATCTATTTATCTATCTATCTATCTATCTATCTATCTATCTATCTATCTATCGTCTGCACGTTATGTATGTATGTGTCTATCTCTTTTCGGCGTCTTGTTATCTATCTATCTATCTATCTATCTATCTATCTATCTATCTATCTATCTATCTATCATAAACAATGTCATTATGATTTTAATTTTTATTTCATTCCTGCAAGCGACTTACTTTTTGGATATATAGTGCTTAAAAGCTGTCCGAATGATATGTGGATTTGTGCTCTTTTGTTTATTCTATTCGCCATTATCTATGATATTTTAACACAAATTGTAGTTTTGTCTTTATTATTATTATTATTATTTTCTTGAGTTACTGTTGTATACGCATTTCCTTCACCCAGAAACATAGGGTCAAAATGTCTATATGACATCATCCACCGGTCATTTTTGTAAAATAAATAAATAAAAACCAAGTCAAGGTGATGTCCACACCATTTTTTTTTTTTTTTTTTTGCAGTTTTCTTTCCTGTAAAGTTATATATTTCCCTGTGTATGTATTGGCCCACTCTGTCATGCCGGGTTTTATATTTAGTGGCTGCTAACACCGTGCGATCTAATACAAATTAATTCTGGATATTTAACACAGAATCTGCATGTGGGTCATTTTTTATTATTTTTTTATTATTATTTTTATTAATATTTGTTTTAGCCCTTGAAATTTTCACGAATTTTAATTTGATATTCCGATGAATCTTAATTCTTCAATAAATGAGTTCCATGACAATAAATATCCGCAGCAATTTCCTCATCACTTCCTTAAATATTAACTTATCAAACTTATCAAAATCAGAAAGACACGTTATAATTTTATAGTTTTTAATTTGAAATTTATTAGAAAATCTTAATAAATGCTTACGTCAATAATCGAATATGGGAGAACACAGTCTCCATTTAAATGTTCTCATCATATTAAATATTTGATCTTAACAACCTTTACAAAATTTAGTAATTATATCATGATTATAACTGCCGGTCGTTATTTTAAGAAGAGGGTACAAATTAATAAAATTACATTGATCATTTTTCTACTTGACAGAAACAGCCGTTAAACATTTTTTCCCATTCTTTTTTTTTTCTTTCTTTGATTTTCTAACTGAAAGTAAGTAGTGTCCTTTTTTACTCTTTTCTTCTCTTTCACGGTGATCAAAAAGGACTAGTCCATTGTTTATGAGGTAATGGGTGGAGATGACATACACTTCTATCTACCCTTTATACTTTCATTCTTTCTTTCGTTGATTCATTACCTCATTGAAAGCAAGTAGTGTCTTTTCCTCTCTCTTTGCATGTGATCAAAACGGAATAGTCCATTATTTATGAGGTATTGGCATGGCATAATGCTCGTGCGAACTAACGAATTAATAATATTGTTATCATTATTTTTATTATTATCATGTATTATTATTATTATTATTATTATTATTATTTCGCTTAAGCTGGGATTTTCATGAATTCTTTAAATGTTTTGTTTTGTACCTTCTTTATTATTCTAAGCACACCTACTCTCACTGCTACTATTCTTGTTTTTAATTTTCACATTTTTCTTCTTATTATTTTCATTATAATGATTATTATTATCATTATTATTACTATAACTATTATTATTATTGTTATTATCATCATTACTATTATTATTATTATTATCATAATTATTATTACCAGTATTTTTTGTCATTTTCATCATAATTCGATTACTGCTACCTACCAAGTCTGCTGGTTGACCTAAAGCATATACTGGTGTGTTATGTTACTTTTCATTTTCCATAACATTACTAGCGTTACATGGACAAAGTTCTTCTTAGTGAGTGGGATGTACTTATCAAGATATTTTTTTGTATAGCCCTTAAGCTTGGATTTCTAAAAATTATTTAAGTCTGTTGTTTTTTTTCTTTTTTTTTCATCATTCCAAGTGCACCGACAATCACTGGTACTATTCTTGTTTTCAATTCCCACATTTTTCTCTATTTCAATTCCCAGGTTTTTATACATTGATAAATTTTCAAATTCCTTGGTTGCTATGTTACAATCCGCTAGACAAGCCATATCAATAAGTATTTCTTTTCTGTTTTTAACAATAATGTCCGGCCTATTTGCTTCGACTTTACTGTCTCTGTAAATAGTGTAATCCAATGAAATGGTGACATCTTTTATTTCTGCAACCAGTGTTGGGTGATGTTTACATATTTTTCAAATTGTTTACACAATGTATAGTGTAAATATTGCCCTACTCTATCGTGACGATTTTTATTTATTATTATTATTATTATATCATTTTTCATCATATTTCGATTTCTGCATTGGTCTCACTACCAACCAAGTCTGCGGGGAGACCTAAGGCAGGTAGTGGCGTGTTGTTATGACTCCATTTCATGTTTTTCTATCCTCCCTATCATCCCCAGCATTACATAGATAACGTTTTCCTTAGTGTGTGGGCTGTACTTAATAAGACAATTTTTTGTATATCTCTTAAGCTGGGGTTTCCAGGGATTCTTTCAATGTGTTGTTTTGTTCCATTTTTTATCATTCCAAGTGCACCTACTATCACTGGCACAACTCTTGTTTTCAATTTCCACATTTTTTCTATTTCAATTATTATTATTATTATTATTATTATTATTATTATTATTATTGAAGTTTATATAGGTGCGTTTTGTTTTCAGTTCCGTAAATGAACAGCAAGTTGTGGCCGTATATATAGTTAATATTATTAAGGATAAGCTTATTCATTATTAATGTTTCCATGATTGTTGACTATTTCTGTGTATGTGTATGTGGATATTGTGGTCATATTTATCCGAAGTATGTGCCTGTTTACATGGAACCTAATTGAGTTATGATCCGAGAGATTCAAAGTTTTGTTGATAATCATATCGTGCTGGAAACGATGTAATTATTACAGCTGAATTTCTTCTTGTCACGAAGGTTGTTCTACAGGAGGCGTAAAAATTAATAAATAATCCTGGTTGTCTGTACCTTTGATATCCACCACTCCTTGTTTTTCTCTCTTTCTCATTTCTCTCTCTCGCTCGCTCTCTCTCTCTCTCTCTCTCTCTCTCTCAATATATATATATATATATATATATATATAGAGAGAGAGAGAGAGAGCAATATCCTTGGTACGTGGTAAGGTTAATTCCACAGGTAATTTAAATCTGATGAGAAATCAATGTTAGAATTTAACAGAGATTTAACGAAATTAGGCAGGATGTTTTTATAAATTCATTCATTCCCGGAGCTCTTACAAGCCACTCTTCAGACCAAATTCCTCACAACAATGAATGGGTCAGATTTATCCAGACAAAAAGAATCAGGGGAGGACAAAAAAAAAAAAAAAAAAAAAGAAAAACACAAAATGAGAGGGTCAAATTTACAATGTTAGTTATTACTGGAGTGTATATTTTTCTCCCAAGCGATACGATGAACTTGGTCTGAACTTTTAGTTGGCCAAAGCGAAAATATTA
The DNA here is from genome assembly GCA_037127315.1 of Ascarosepion bandense. Lineage (NCBI taxonomy): Eukaryota > Metazoa > Mollusca > Cephalopoda > Sepiida > Sepiidae > Ascarosepion > Ascarosepion bandense. The sequence continues at coordinate 533,758 of JBBBDQ010000550.1, read as the reverse complement.
CTCCTAAATTTACTGTCATGCACTTGAGAATGGTCAACTTCCAACATATTTTCATTATATATACATATATATATATATATATATATATATATATATATATATATATATATTAAGGAAGTGACAAATCAGACAGAGGCAAACCCACTGTCCATGCATTTACTTTTGTAAAGAGTGCTCAATATAGAGTAGAGCTTAATATTTTTATATTTTTTATGCAATGCAATGCATATATTTAGAATGAGTGCTCAATACAAAGTAGAGCTTAATATTTTAACTCGTTTATAAAGGGTGCTTAATACAAATAGAACTTAATATTTTATATGTTTATAAAGAGTGCTCAATATAAATATACATGTACTATTTTGAAGATATATATACTCATAATTAGAATGTATTTCTTTTACGATATATGTATATATATATCGTCATCCGCAGACAGATCTGTTTCGCTGTATCACAGCTCATCAGTACAGTTAGACAGCCGATTGCTTTTTAGCCAGGATTGAAACCCGACCGAATTGGCGTGAGTCGACGATTCTACCTCTGAGCTACGGGCGCTCGGTAGAAGCAGACATTTTAGCGTGTATGTTATCATTATACACGCCCAATAGCTGAGAGTGTTCTAATTCATTGCTGAATGAACTATGCGTAGATGCCAGAGTAGCTACTGTTTTTCAAAGTCTACCATTCTTCCAGAGAGCTCAGTCAGTGTGTGAGAGCGTATATATATCTTAGAAGTAGTACAAACTAATGGGTTGGCAATTCACCGTTTGTAATGATTTATTTTATTAAGAATGATCGATAGTTAGTAGAGCATTATATATGGCAATATTTTTATTAAAAGTTTATTGCAACACAAGGGCCGTTGTGTTTCGATATATCTTAATAGCATCTTTTCAGGCAGTCTCTGTCTGACAAGGTTCTAATAAGACATCAAGTATATATATATATATATATTGGTATTATTTATACTTAGAAACTTACTCGTTTATCTCATCGAAAACAAAGTTTCAAAACTTAAAATATATATACGCGTTGTGGATGATATTTATATTTTTCATGCACAAATCAAAATTCTTGAAACTACTCTGTTCTTAAATTTACTTACGAACTTTGTTGTCTGTTTTAAACCGTTTTTTTTTTTACGTAGCTTGTCTAGTCACGTGCAAAAAACGATTTATAATACATTATCGACACGACTACAAAGGTGACAATCATTTTCGGAAAGTAAAAAAATTTAGATCTCTATATATAAAAATATAAAACACACTAGGTATTCTTATTTTTATGTACCATATCCTTCCACCTCTTCCTGTCCCTTTTGCTTTTGATATATCTTGTTATTTCTTCAAATCCTTGTTCTACGATTCATTTGCTTAAGCCCATCAAGTATGTTACGCGATTTTTTCCACTGTCTTCCTTTCACTTTATCCACCCTGTGAGTATAGAATTCACTAAGCACTTCTACCTCATTACTTGTCCAAGAAATTTGAGCTGACTCGACCTGATCAATCATACCCTTGTATACTTTTCCTTTTATGTTTCCCTTCTCTCCAAAACATCATCATTTTTTTCCTTTTTGGCGCCTCAGCCTCGTTCTGAAGAAACATATTTCTGTTGCTTCGAATATTTCTTTCATCTTTGAGAAAACTGTCCAGCAATCGCTGCCATATCGCTGCCATATCGCTGCCATAGGACAAACATCGACTCGATGTAAGACCTCGGATCTGCTGAACAGTTTATACACACTTTATATACAGTAAAGAAATCATTTGGCTGAATGCAGAAACAATTTAATAATATTATTAATTTCAATGTCCAGTCAGTCGAGTTCAATGAAACTTGGATAAAACATGGTTCGATATACTGAGTGCGATAAATGAATTGTCGTCTAAATTTAAAAAAGAAAGAATTAGCTCATTTTGACAGATATTTTTGCCAAAATTACACAAAGATATCTTGAAACAGTCAAGAGTAAATTTATTTAATACAATCGCTTTTGGCTTCAGCTAGGCCTCTAGACGAGTTCGAAATCTCCTGTAATTCTTATTTAAGTTGGTGAATGCTGCCATAATTCTTACCTTCCGTTCGTCGTTGATGTTAAAATGAGTTTTGTTGGCCTGTTTCTCAATTGCGCCACACATATAATAATCAAGTGGGTTGCAGTCTGGGAAGTTAGGTGGCCAGAATGTGTGGCAAGGTGCAATGTCGTGATACCAGATAATGTGTGTTCTAGCAGCTAACCTCTTGTCCAAGGGCAGCACTATCTCCTAAGTGCAATCGATATAGTCAGATAGTATATGGGAAGATAAGAAAAGCAGACAATCTTTCCAACCCATTATCAGCATGACTCACGCTAGTTTCTAGGAAAGCAATACACTGCGCTTCCTCGGCCTCACTCTCTCAGGCGACCTCAAGTGAAACGAGTGCATTGAATCAATGGCTAAATCTGGTGCTAGGAAATACGGGTCACTGTGTCAGGCGAGGATTTTTTTTCGCCTGAATCCAACTTTCATATATATACAAATCTACCATCCGCCTGTGCATTGAATACTGTTGTCATATCTGGTCGGCCGCTCCTGCTATTACTGGGGGTTCTCGTCAAAATAATAATAAGAATCTGAGATGTAGTCGACACCAAACTGGTCGCTCAACTCCAGTCACTTTCTCGCCGATGAGATGTGGCTCTCCTCTGTATCTTCTACAATTATTTTCACGGCTTCTGTTGCGACGTGCATAGCTTCCTGGTGCATCATCTACATGAATTTATTCGAGCTACTAAATTGGAAACAAGGACACACACATTTACAATCAAAACAAACGAAATCCAGCCACACCTTCTATTCTCTTAGCTTCTTTTCTCGCATTTCCCGCCCTTGGAACACACTGCTGTATAATTGTTTCCCTGATAGCTACAATCTCCAAGGGATTATCTGCAACTTCAATTGACATCTCTTATCTCTTTGACTCCCATCCTTTCCCAGACCCCCCTGTAGTTCTCCCTTTTCGCTCTGCTCTTAGGTGTTGCTTCACACCATGGTTCCCATCCTTTTCTTATTCATTCTCCGATACACCCTGAAACCTGTAATTTGTCTTGGCTCTCCTTTTATGTAGCTCCTAGCGCACCAGTGGCTGTACTGCTTTTCTTGGGGTGAAACGAATAACGAGGCCATCACTAGTATTTTACTCCAAGCAACTTCATAATCACTATTAGACTCGTCCAACTCTTTCCTAATTCTCTGAACTGTCTTCAGATTCGGACACAAATACTCTGGCGCTTCGACCATATTATTTTCATACACATTGAAAAATCGTCAACAATAACGGAAGCGTTAGTAATACATTAGAAGACAAACATCAATAATAGTAATGAAAAGACTCTCTCTCTCTCTCTCTCTCTCTCACTCACTCACTCTCCTATACCTAAGCAAATATTTACACTCTCCTCTTATATATATATATATATATATATATATATATACCGAATGAATAAGGAACGAAGAAAAAACTTTTTTACAACGTCCAAAACATTAATTTAAAACAGTGCCCGATATATAATATATAGAGCTGTGAATATTTATTATAAATTATATTTTAGAACATGTATAAAATTTTATATATCTTCTACAAATCTACAAATCGTTCATTTGTTTTGATATATAAAATTCTGTACATGTTCTAAAATATAAGTTATAATATATATATATATATATATATATATATATATATATATATATACCCACACACATATATATCAGTCAGATAATATATAGTCTCGAAAGAGACATGACTTACTAGGCATTAATAGGTTGCCATTTCTTTCTGCGGTAGAATTAGATAGCCATTAATTTTTGCAGTAGACTGGTTGTCAACAAATTTGATGACGGCATTATCGAAGATTTTTCTTCTAAGTAAATTACTTTCCCTATTGATTTGTGTGGCATTCTTAGATCAAAATTGTGTTCAAATTTAATACTGTGTATGATATTTATGACGTCTCTTGTGGGTTCATGGATACATTTTTCGTAAATTTCGTGTTATCTAACATAATAAACTATATAACATCCACTATTCAGAACAACCTATCCAATCTAAACAACTTCCAAAAAGTCACAAATTCCAAAACTATTATATGAATAATGGTTTTGGAATTTGTAACATTTTCCGAACTGAAAACTTCCATAACTATAATAATTCAGAAGCATACATATATAAGATAAAATAGCCAAAACTGTTAATCAGAATACATTGGTGAAACATGCTGAAATTTAAAAAAACAACTATTCTATGAACACAAAACGGACCTTATAAATAATAATTTGAAAATCCTCGTGTGTTTCATCAGATATTATCAAAATATCAATCTACGCCCAGTTTTTTCCCAATTAAACCTTTCCTGAAAGAAATACTACTTTTCCAACACACACACACACACACACACACACACACACATACACACACACACATTCTCATATATATATATATATATATATATATATATATATATATATATATATATCAAACATACACACCGTAATGGGGGCGCTAGAGAGTGTCGTCAGTGATGTCATCGTGCAGATTTACAGCTACTCAGGATATGTTTTAAGATACCTCTGCACCCACAAAGATGACAATTTGCCGACTGGGCTTTATCCCATAATTGTAAGTTTATGGGGCTTGGCAGGGTGTCGTATACTGCCCGAATCAGAAATTTTAATCTGGTGTCACCGTGCCATATTTCGGACCATTTGATTTGGCGTTTCAACATAGAGCTCCATTTGGTCCATGCCCCTTGCTGTCTCATCCCGACTTGAACTGCTATTCGTTTCTCTTCGCCGTTTCTGATTTCTTCCTGCAAATGATGACTTTTCTTTTTTCCTTACAGCTTGTCATATTTTTCTGAGGGAAAAATACGAAGCTCGCGAGTCCAGTAGCTATGGTCCCTTTTCTCGGATTCTTTCTTTTGCTGTATTCAATTCTTTCGAGGCGTTCCATTTTCTACCTGTATACACTGATATTCCCGCACCGGTTACTTTGGGATCTTTCGAGTACTCGTACTGGATTGTAGCTCTCACTTTAGCTACTTTAAATTCTTCGTGTAGCTTTTAAACGGGAGTTTCAGTGTGTTTGTTTTCCCGTATAACGCTGCGCTGCATAGAGATCTTGGCAAACCTAACCACCTACGTAGTCGTGATGCTATGCTTCTTTCCATTAGTTCTACCTTGGAGGAAGTGAAATCATAGCTCGTTACAGGACAGAGTATTTTTGGAAGAATGACGTGTTGATAAATACAAGCTTTATATCTGCCAGGTAAGCCAGACTTATCAACCCTTATCAACCACTCTTCTAGATTCTCCTTTGTTAATATTACGGATATTTTTAGGGTTTTATCGAACTGATTCCCCATACTCTTTACTGGCTTCTGATGTATTGTAGGTATGTCATCTCCAAAGAGCTTAAATCTTTCGTTTTTCGAAAGCTTACCTTTCTTCATTACTAGGGAACGTGATCTGGAAGCGTTAAAACTCATTCTTGCCCAGTTGATGAGTTCTTCGATGTCCTTCAATAACCGCCTTGCCTTGACGGACGTGCTGGTCATGTCATCCATATACGCGCGAATCGGTGGTTGCCTTACACTGGATCTGGAGACTGGTCCTTGAGATTCCACTTCAGCCGCCTTTATCAGCATATTCATTGATAATGCGAAGAGAGTCGCGGAAATGGTGCAGCCTGTTCTTATCCCTCTTTCAAGATTGTGCCACGCTGAAGTTGAGGTCTTTGTTACTGCCCTCATTCTAAAATCCTTATAATAGTTTAAAATGAGCTTGGTGAAAGCAGCGGGTATATGGTACCGGATTAGAGCTTCTTCTACCAGACGATGGGGAATTGACCCATAAGCATTCTTAAGGTTTAACCAGAGGACTGCAATATCTCCCTTATTTTCCTTGGCATCTTTTAGTAGTTGGGTAATGACCCCTGTATGTTCCATGCAGAGGTGTCAATGTAGTTATTTATTATTAGATATCTTGACAGCCTACTGTTTAATAAGCTGAAGAAAATTTTTCCTTCAACATTCATCAGCGAAATGCACCTGAATTGGTTGATTTTCTTGGCGTTTTCATCTTTGGGGATCGATATCCCCTCGGAATACTTCCACTCGTCTGCTATCTTCCCTCTCTTCCAAATTACCTTCAGTAACTTCCATATGATACGCTGTAATTTTGGGCATCTTTTGTACATTAAGTACGGTACTCCATT
>JBBBDQ010000550.1:352500-522500 GCA_037127315.1 Ascarosepion bandense | reverse complement strand
ATGCAGGAACTGTCCAGGCTAAGTTTGAAAAGAAACAAATTGAATCCCGCAAATTCTGGAAGATCACCAACCAAATTAAAAAAGTAAAACGGCTGTACCCACGGTTATAAATGATCCTGATATCATATACCAATTTCTTTGCATCGATATTTGCCTTAAACATAACGTCAGATGTTAAAGACCATTCTCTCCCCCAACATCTTACGTCTCACTGACCATAATATCTGCAATATACTCAATTCTGTAAAAGAGATCTCTAGACTTTTCTAAAGCTTCGTTCCAACAAATCCCAGTCGTCGTTCTTAAGAATATAAACCCAGAAATATCTCCGATTATAGCAAAATTATATAAAATATATGAGGGAGAATTATTTCCCAAGCATGTGGAAGGTGGCAGCCGAATCTGTTTCTCCCAGTACAAAGCCGTTAGACTCCTCGCTATCATCAGCAAATTTTTGAGGCCATTATCAACAAGAAATTTGTCATGCACCAGGGGGTAAAAATCTTTTATTCTATGAGCAATATGGTTTTTCTATCGGCCCGATCCTCTGCTGACGTTCTAAGTACTATTTCACAGAATTAGTGAGGCCCTTGACATGATTTCAGAGTGTTTGAATGTCAATCTGAGGATCGTGCAGAAGAATCGGGAAGAGTTATGTGAGTTTACAGGCGATTACAAATGTTTTTGGAATGATCACTAGTGATGATGGCGGTATGCCTACATTCATTTTCCCACAGGGCTCATTCTTAACGCAGAGGCCTCCATCAAGTGCTTTGAGCAGCTAAAGAGGGAAGCTGCTGGAAGACTCTAAATATGACAACAGGACTCTGCACTTAAGCAGGAGAACTATGACAGACAATTTCTGCAAACACATCTAACCACATAACTTCCCAGACTATAACCCTTTTGATTATTATGTGTGGGGCGAAATTGAGCGTGAGACCACGGAACTGAAGGCAAGTAATATGGCAGCATTCACCAGCTTAAGGTGACTGTCCATACGAATTGCAGGAGATTCACAACTAATCTAGATGCTGTGGGTGGAAGCCAACGGGGATATTATTGAATAAATTTACTCTTTTTTTCGTAAATATATCAGTTAAAATGAGAGGTCAGTGTCATTTTCCTATTTTTTCGCAATTTAGACGACAGTTTATGTATCACTATTTCTCTCTCTCCCTCTCTTTCTCTCTCTCTCTCTCTCTATATATATATATATATATATAATAAAATCAAATTTTCAATAATAATATATTTAAGGGCTAAAGTACACAATATCAGGGATAGATCTTATATAAAATATAAAAGGGAACATTGAGTTCAACATTTAGCAATGGCATCTGTTTCATACTTAAATGCAATTTTCTGGACATGTGTTGTATTTTGGCGTAACTATTTACATATGTTGAACAATACTGCATTATAAAAAACTTAGTATTCTTTATCCGCCATTTGCATTAGGGTATGTAAACATGGCCGCCTGAGTTAAACGGCGCTTCAGTCATTGTTTAGACTTAGTGTAGCAACTGTTGGACACGATGTGTTTTCTAGCGTTAAAAGAATACAACATTTGTATTACTGTTTTAACAAAGCATAAATATAACGGAAAATGTGTAGAGCCATGATCGACTTCGATCTGAATTGATACGGCAGTGAAATAAACTGCATATATACTGCTCGAGATGTCTGTTTTTAAATTAATGTTCTTATCGATCAAGCAGATTACAATGGCCTTTCCAAGAAGATCTACGATATTTTACTGATTTACATTTTAATTCTTTATTTACTTCTTAATTTTGTTTATTGCCTATCGCATTCTGTTCAGGTGAACTGTTCTTTGCATTTCTATCAGTGTGTTCACACACACACACACACACACACACACACACACACACACACATATATATATATGTATATATATTAAATTGTGTGTATTTTGGCAGCATTTTTTCATTAATGCAGGTTTCATTGAATAATATAGACAAGTTTTGTCTATTAATTTTGTGTAGGATCCGTTCATACCGTCTGATATGCTTGATGGTGATGTCATTGAAAGAAAACAAAAAATCACAGTATTTGTTGAATTTTTTATCGGGTCTAAGCTTTCGGCTCACATAAGCCATTATCAAAGAGTAAATATTAACACACAGTAAACATAGTATGTACGTGTTATCTACATCGGCCACACCACAAATTCGCTCTCACGGCGTCTGACGTTGCACTTAAATAAAAATTCAAATATATTCCGTCATTTAGAACAACACGGTTATCAACGCACACTTCTGAGAAAAACGCTTGTTGATAACACGTACATACTCAAACAAGAAAATAATAAGCAGAAACTAAAAATTCTCGAAGCACTCTACATTAAACAATTTAAACCTGGTTTGAATACAATCAATTTCGATATTTCCAATAACGTACTCAAATGTCTGTAATCAGACCAGGGACCACAACACCACTATTTTGTCACTGTCTTCGGCCATCCGCCACGGTAGGGATGAACTTATATTTTCAATTCAATTACCTTTATTGTTAATAGCTTAAATGTTCTATGTTTACTGTGTGTTAATATTTACTCTTTGATAATGGCTTATGTGAGCCGAAAGCTTAGACCCGATAAAAAATTCAACAAATACTGTGATTTTTTGTTTTCTTTCAATGACATCATCATCAAGTATATCAGACGGTATGAACGGATCATACACAAAATTAATAGACAAAACTTGTCTATATTATTCAATGAAACCTGCATTAATGTATATATATATATATATATATATATATATATATATATATATATATATCAAACCAGCACTCTCTCTGCCGCTGTGTATTATCCCTCACATTCTGTCATTATTTGCCTCTCTAAGTGTTTATTCGTGTATATATATATATATATATATATATATAGGGAGAAAAAAATAAAGACAGCGACAACGTTTGTGAATCTATCCAACATAGACTTTGACAAAACAGTAGCTGCTCTAACATCTACGCATCCTTTATTCAGTTACTGGCGTATGGTCACATGGCATATCACACGCTAAAAGTCAGCCTTCTTCAATAGCTCAGAGGTAGAATCACCAACTGATGTCAGTTCGGTCGGGTTTCAATCCTAGCTAACCGTACTGATGAGCTGTGATACATCGAAATAGATCTGTCAGCGGATGATTATATGCGTGTGTGTATTATACCAAACATTACGAATTCTACATTCATTGAATAGCTATTTCAACGAAAAAATTCTTGTACCTTCACCAGCGATCAAATATGGTACAAAAATTCACATACCGGAAGTAGCCCAAAAATAATATCCATACACAGGAAGTATTATTTTTATTCTATTAGTAGAATTTAAAATTATTATTAATAGGATTTGGTGTTTTGTGTTTTTACCTACATTTAATATATATATATATAGGTATGGATGCAAAATATATGTGTGTGTATACGTACCGGTAAACAGCAAAATTGTTGAAAGCAATCGGGCGTCTAGCCATACTGATACTCTGTGATACAGCGAAATATTGTATGCGGATGACTATATATATATATATATATATATATATATATATATATATATATGGAATAAACCGGTTGTTTTTTATTAGTCTTTTGTAAAAATGTAATAACATTTACGCTTATTCCCAGCTATTTTTTACGACTAAGAATTTGTTCAATTATATATATATATATATATATATATATATATATATATATGGATGAAGAAAAGTAGTTACTTTTACTCTGAATGCAGATATCTTATATATTAACATACACAAAAGAGGATACATTTGAATATAATATATACCAACAAATATGTGCGTATGTGTGTGTGTGTGTGTGTGTGTGTGTGTGTGTGTGTGTGTGTGTGTGTGTGTGATTCACAGTAAGAAATGGCATACACGTTAACCGAAAACAAAAAAACTCCACTTAGAAAATGTTTGGAAAATGAATTAAAGATTTATACATACACAACTGAAAATCAAAAAGAGAAAAGACTAAACACGTTTTGCTAAGCCGAATGAAAACTGCTACGAAGAAAAGGAGAGAAAGAAAGAGAATATAATAAACATATATTTTAATAAACGTAAACGCCATTGAAAAATGTTCGGGTTTAGCCTTTGATTAAATTAAAGACGACTTTAATTGGAAAAGTCATATCGCTTCTTTGATCCCCGATTTTGCTTATAAACCAAAAACCGAATTTAATTATTTCCTTTCAGCAAATAATATTTGCACTCGTGAGACGAACGAGCGCTGAGTAAGGGAATAATTGAATACAGTTTTTCACAGACAACATAAAAGAATATACAAGTTTAATTATTTCGTGTAAACAGGGTTTTGGGGGTTTACTTTGCAAATGAATAAAAATTTTAATTTGTTTAGTTTCCAAATATCACACAGAAAAGTTTTGTAGTATATTACCTCCCTTACCGGTGCAGCAGAACTGATGAAAGATTTTAGATATTTTCACACTGACGATCAAACTCATATCAGCATGATTCATTCTTACCGTATACATATCTTCTTTATGTGTCATTTTCCTTCAGGACATTTACGGTCATGGCTCTCCACAACTTCCTGTCCCTGGTAACGCATAAGTTTTCTGTTTTGTACTGAGCGACGGCTATGTTTGCAAAATGGCCTTGTGTCAAAAGTCACCGAGCCCACCGCATTTGAAAGTATCAGAAGGTTGAACAAAAGATCTCGTTTGTATTAATGTGTAAACTTATTTATCAACACGAGTGACATTAATTTTTCTTATTTTGAAGTAACTCATATAGGAAAGTTCTGTTTAAAATTTTTGTTGTGAATGTGTACTTAAGAGATGAGTTCTTTAAAGTTAAATGAAATTCTTATTTTGCGAAGAAAAAGCAAAATGATGTCACTGATGAGTATATCTTTGTTTGCTTTCATTTATGAAAAATAGACAAATATGATGTCGCTGAATTTCATCCTATATCTGGAATGAAAGTGAATATGAAAATGATATCTTTGTTTCTCTTTCTTCTTTGCTATTGTCAGTACATGATGAAGAAGATGAAAGGGAGAGATTAATAAAATACAAGTCACCTGAACTTGACGTCTGGCCATACGACCCGTGGCTCTCTGCCGAGAAAGGCAAAAATCACGCGAATTTATAAGTTTGTAGAGAAAAAGAAATGACTGAACTTTTAACTTGTTTTCCTTGCTCCTGAGTGGTAAATAAATAAGAGGTTGCATTGATTTTTTCGCCGACATCAGCAAATTATAAAATTTAGTAAACCTACTGTATTACGAAAGAAACTTTTTATTGGTGAATGTATAAGTGCATATGCTTAATTTGTTGGTGAATAAAAAGCTATAGATGCGTATAAGCTCCGATTTCTGTGCAATCAAATATTACAAAATTCAACAATTTCTCCTTAAGTCTATCCCGCCATCCATTTACACAAACTTACTAAACTGTGTGTTGTTTTTCATTTGTCTTTCTTGCCTTCATTCAGTCCTGTAATTAATAGGTTTTTCAAGCTCTCTTTCCTTATTATGTACCGTAGAAACCTCAATATTTTCTTCCTGATGTTAAATATGTTTGCTTTTCTAGAGTATTCTTCTTTACAGCCACAGTGCTATTGCTTTATGTCGCTTCTTACTTATTCTAACAAAGAAAAAATGGCTGAACTTCTATGAAATATCAATTCTCCTATATTGCAAACAAGATTGGGAAACCTGGGCAATGCTTTGTGACCCTACTATCTTATCAACATTTGCTTTCTTCTACTTATATTTATATATGTAAAAAATTAAGCTGAATAATAAAGGATTCAACATTTTCCCAGGTTTTGAAGTCATTCTGTTCTGTTTTTTTTTTATTTATTTTGCATTTTGTCCAAATATGTGAATATAAAAATCACTAATTTTTTCATCTAAAATTTTGAATGTGTTAAAATTATTCAACTTTTTAAGAAGAAATTGTAAAGTTCATGTTAAAAACTACCGCAAAACATTTTTTATTTATTTAAAATCTAATGATTTTTATGATATGTATCTAATATACATTTAAATGCATTATATTTATTTTCAGTTTTTCTAGTTGAATTGTTCATCTATATTACATATTATGCATTCTTCTAAATACTTAGGTTACAAGTTAAATTTGAATTTTATATGAATACTACCATATGAACATTTACATTTAGTAGAATGGATGTTTCATATCATAAATACGGGGTGGGATGTATCATATACTTGGGTTTGCGATGCACGAAACCCTTGCAACGGCCCTGTATCAGTCACTGCTAGACAATTTTCTCACAGATAAAGAGGAAGCTTGAAGCAACGAAGATGAGTATGATAATGTAGTATGATCGAGAAGACTGGGTGCATGGTTTTTCGCAGAAGAGACAGCCAAAAACAAACGTTACAGACTGTGGTTGCCGAAATCTAACAGGTGCAATAATTTAGATATCTGGGAAGCGTATTAACAAAAAACGGAAAGTAAGACACAAAAAAACCGGAGGCGCATTGGCATAGCGTTAAATGCCTTTCACGAGGCAAACAATTTTAATTTAAATGCCTAGGAAGTGTGACACTGAGTTTTCAACAATTTAAAACTAAGCTGGCTAGATGAAGTTCTATGATAACAGTTACTTTTCTCATTCCTCTCGCTTGTTGAACTTTCTTCTAGTCCATAATTTCCAACTAAATTTGTTCTTCAAAAATTTAAATGCAATGTCAATCGTTGTCTACCACCTTCCGGATGACACTTCTATAATTTCTGCACCATAATAATGTAAAAGATTTCTATTTTTTCCACACCCTGTAACCCCATTTTATCTTAGTTACTTTGCAGCATTACTTGAGGGTGAGCTCCGTTAAAAAATAAATAAAACACAAAGAAACAGAAAAATATCGTTAGAAAGGAATAAAAGAGTACTGAAATAATATGTAATATGGCAGTGAATGCATATATATTTTTAATTTTGCACATGCGTTGTTTGATTTTGGTTTTCAGGACTGCACCGCATGATTGGGTGATTTTGGTATCATCTATGAGAAAAAAGGACACTATGACGCAATTAATTAATTAGAAACAGCATGCTGAACTCTTTATTATTCGAAATATCAATATTTTAGCATGAGTTTTGTCAAACTGAGGACAGAGCTGGTCGAAAAGAGTTAGACGAGTCTAATGGTGATTACGAAGGTGTTTTGTGTGGTCACAAGTCATGGCATTGTTATGCTTCTATTCATCTTCCTACGGCTACTCAAACTCAATACAGAGGTCTATATCAATCTTGAGGAGGTAGTGTTATCTTTTGCGAGAAGGATGGCAGCTGAAATATATATATATATATATATATATATATATATATATGTGTGTGTGTGTGTGTGTATGTGTGTGTGTGTGTGTGTGTTAGTTATCTATAGAGATCAATCGTAATGAGAGCATATATATATATATATATATATATATATATATATATATATATATCTTGTGTGTGTCACAAAAACTGATTTATAATCCGACGAAACGAAAGGCTCTAATACACATATTTCATAACGCAAGCAGACAAAAACACAGGATCACAGATACTCTCCAAGTCTGGATATTACGAGGTGATAAGCTAGGGTAATCAATTTGATTTATGATACCCACCTATCCCTAAGGCATTATGATGACACGCCTTTGTCTGTATTTTATTTTAAACTGGGAAAGCCAGAGAAACCATAATTTTATTATTAGTATCTATCTATCTATCTATCTATCTATCTATCTATCTATCTATCAGTGTGTCTGTCTTTCTGCCTATCTAGCTATTTGCATTTAAGTCTTTCTGATTGACTTGGCAGTCCTTGCAGATTTTAATGTATCTGAATATTCTTAAAAATATGAAAATCCATAATCTTGAAGTGGAAATTTCAAAAATATGGCACACAGCGACATCAGTAACTCCAGGCAGTTTGTTACTACAAGCTTCATAGAACCGACTCCCAGGATGATGTTTTCCCGATCACTACAAAAGTAACCTGTCCAAGTCTTGGGTTAGCCATTATCTTCTCCCACTAAATATCCGCATAAATTTTGCCTCTTAACCTGTAACAACTAGCTTGATCTTTGTACAAGGTAAAGATCATTATAAAAAGAATAAAATTTGAAAAAATGCATGTAAAAAATGGCTTATGTTTCTAGATGTAGAGATTAATACGAGACAATGCTCAATAAGAAAGTTTTGTGAAGAGAAATAGCATGATCATTTAAGTGACCCACACCAAAATCCAAACGAATCATCAAGACCTACCTTACCTCCCGAGACCAATGTACTGTTGATAAGAATGAGTCTACCGATCATGAAGTTTTTCATGGCTAGGATAGCTTTGAAAAGAAAAAAGTGGTTGACTCATACCATTTCGGATAGTATTAAAGCATAATTAAATATAAAGAACTCAACTGGAATTAGAACTTGCTTCTCCCCGTTAGCAATTCTGAGCTATTACACGATTACATGATTACAACATCCACACATTCAAGCATAAAGCGTGGGGCAATTCAAAGCGGTCACCTATCTATGCACTGACCAGGCTCGACTTTGCTTAACTTTTGTGATCGTGCGGGAGCAAGAGGAATGACAAAAAATAGATATTTAGTTGATTGATTCGTTTTCGTTAGTTTATCCACACTTTGTAGCTTTTACTAGATTATATGAACTATTTTTGGAGATAGTAATTGTTTAGTGATCCACCTTTTTTCAAATTAAACCGTATCTGGAGGAAGAAAACGGCCCTACAGTTAACATTACTGAAACATTATCCATTACACAACCCGTACCTCAAAACTTACAGCTCCTGGTATTCTGAAGAGGTTACCCATATAGATACTAACCAGGCTTGATGGTTTTTAACTTCGGCAATAAAGATTCATGTTATTACTAATACTACTATTACTACTTCTGCTCCTACTACTGCTACTATTAATAATAATAATCTTTACTTTTATAAGAGAGCTGTCTATCCGTCTGTCCGAGGGCACAAGTAAGGAGGAGATAATTAGAAATTAGTGGAGTGAGGTCCCTTGACGCTTGAGTGTCAGTCGAGATGATTACCCTCAAGATATGTCAACCTCTGCTGACATTACATTTACACGTACTATAAATCACATTCGTCTTTTTTGCCATCTTAATCAGCTTCTCACGATTAATGACATTTCAAAAGACACATACACCAATAAATAAGTAGTGATTGAAAAGAGAGCAAATGACAAAGTGTTTAAAATAAGCTAACCTCAGAATTAAACAATGATAGAGCGTGTGGAGCTGTTTTTCCTGTTTTTGTTTTTTCAAGTTGGGTACGACATACAAGTTGAGGAGCCAAACCCAAATGAATAATAATTATTGCAATAACGTGTATTGCAAATATAAATTAATATATTGATAATTAATAATAAAAGTTATAATATTGTTATTTTATTTGGTAATATGAACTCCTTTTAAAAGAAAACTAACAGGCTTGTGGGTGGTCTGGTAATAATAATAATAAATCATATTAAACTAATATAATGTCGGAATAAATGATTCGACACGACAGACTCCATGATTGTTGTCATTCGCTAATAGTGGAATCCAATTCACCTCATCAAATTATGTCTTGAAAATATTTAGAAAAAAACAATAATCTTCAGGAGTCAAGTGGCTTTCGTGATGATGGCTAATTAACGACAATTCCATCTCCTCGTCTCGTTTCAGCCTGTTATTTATTCATTAGACAACTCCATGACGAGTTATTTTCGCCTTCGTTTTTAAATACGGCTGCCATTTATTTCTCTCGAAACCTATTTAAAAGGATGCGTTTTTTTTTTATTTGGCTGAATGTATAAAACGGAATTTTAATGCTTAACGAATCATATTTCCCAAATTCTAACTAAGAAATGGAGTTATTTTTAATTGTATATATTTGAGCATGCGCGTTGATGCTCATGCACGTGTGTATTTGTCGAAAATGAATATATCGAAATATTCACGTCAATATGGTTCACGCTTAAAGAAGAAAACTTTCATTTGTTTTTCCTTACGAATATGTACACGAATGCTTAAGTATTTTTTATTTGTATACACGTATTTTTAAGGCTGTCAGTGCTGATAGGTGACAGAAATAGGAAAATACCTCCAACAGAAGTTAACAAGAGACAGTAAGGAGAACGGGCTAAACAAAAACTTCAAGAAAACCGAATTCATGGTCATCAGCAAAAAGAGGTCCCAAAATGCCAACTACCAGTCGGGTAAACTAAAATTAAACAAGTACAGAAATTCAAATAACTGGGAAGCATCCTGACGGAGGATGGAAAGTGCGACGCTGAGATCCGAGGGCGGACTGGAATCGCCAAAGATACATTTCAAAGGCTAAGCACAGTATTGAAGACAAGAAGATTTCATTGGAAACAAATACAAGAGTACTTGACTGTTATGTGATATCTGTCCTCTTATATGACAGCAAATGCTGGATGATCTCCT
Organism: Ascarosepion bandense; assembly: GCA_037127315.1. NCBI lineage: Eukaryota > Metazoa > Mollusca > Cephalopoda > Sepiida > Sepiidae > Ascarosepion > Ascarosepion bandense. Next base: position 512,007 of record JBBBDQ010000550.1, on the reverse strand, counting down.
CAAAGATGAAGGAGAAACTTGAAGGAACAGAAATGTGGTTCTACAGGAAGATGTAGAGGATACAATGAACTGAACATGTGAGCATGACGAGGTTTTGGAGAGAACCCAAACGAAAATGGCATCAAGAAGAGACAGCTGAGGTTTTTGGGACATGTAATGAGAAATGTTGGATTTGCGTTGTGGTACAGTGGATATCGACTCGGAACGAGAAATCTGAGAGTCGAGTTCGAATTCCAGTTGAATTACTTGCATTCACTTTCGCGCAAATACCCTTGGGAAACATATTGATCCGTCTCTTACCTCCAGTTATGGGTTAAATAACAGGACAGTTTGGGTTCTCTAGCCTTGGCTGGCAACGAGTCTATCAAAATGACAACCTACTGCGGGATAATCTTCCGACCAGTCAGTCATCTCTCTTTCGAGACATGATCGCCCAAATATGTATCACGTATGGCACTTAACTAACTGAATAAGGCAAGAGTTGATTTGAGAAACTAATACTCACAGGATAGAGGGAAGTAGATGCAGGGGAAAACAGCGCGAGACATATTTGATGGGCTTGAGCAGGTGGATGGCGGAGCGGTGTTTGAGAGTGAAACCAAGAGGAAAAAATATACAGAGCATCAACGTATAAGGGCAAGTGGAAATCCAGTATCGCCAACATCACAAAATGACACGGCACATAAACAAGAAAGAAGAAGAATGTCCACATTTATGTATAGATTAATCCTGATAAATAATTGGATTACTTTCAGTTGCATTTTATTTATGTTGAAAACTCGAATAACAATATGTCATTAACAGTAAGGGCAAATTAGGTAATTGTCAAAAAATAGTAGCTTAGAAATAAAAACCAGATATTAACTTCCTAACAGATTTATTTGTTTTCTACAGATTATCAAATACTCACAGGTTATTTAAAGCCAGAAAATATATATTTTAAATTGTAAGAATTATTTTTGAGATTTCCATGTTCAAGAGAAGCTACATTTCTTAGTTCCACCAATTCTAACTTTCACAAAAAAAAACAAAAAAACAACGCCATTCTATATACATTGCAGTTTACCACCTTTGTATTTCACAGATGAGATGCAATTTCTACTTAAACAACGTTTTCCTATGAACCGATTTTGGAACCTGCTTCCAAGTGAATACTTCCTGAATCACTAGAACTTTCACTTGTTTTAGTCTCGAATTAACCGTTATTGTTACCACATATCTGCATAAATTATATATAAATATATATATATATATATATATATATATATATATATATAACACAGATAAACCAAAAAACAATCCCTCCCGAGGTTTGATACAAGAAAAAAGTAGAGCAAATTATACTTAGCAAATAAGCTGTTAAAGCAATCTACCCGGTTTTCAACCATGAGGTATCGGCAGACATTATATTTCTTGATGTAACTGCTTGCTCGGTAAGTATATATATATATATATATATATATATATATATATATATATATATATTATTCTGATTATGAAGGTCTTTAGGGATTCTTTAGTGTTACGATGGTGCACTTTAACCTCTTTGTCAAGTACATTTAATACATGTTAGTCCAATGGAAATGAGATCATTTGAGCTAGAAGGCCAAATATCAGGAGTCATGTGATCATAAACATTTTCCGACATTCATTAATGCGTTATTTGATTGTTTTGTGACGCTACCGATTCTTGCTGAATCGCATAAATTCTTCGATTGCGTACATTATCGATTCAATGTTTCCTTCTGTGTGGGCAGCAGAGTTTCGTATAGAATGGGTACCTCCCCTAAATTGCTGAAAAACAGCATTATGAAGAAAAAAGACCACAACTTAGTAGAAACAAACATTTCCCTTTAAAGTTCTTGTGTTATTATTAACGGGAAAGATTAAAATAGTTTTAATTACTTTTTAAATATTTTAATCCCTTCTAACACGTTCAAAATTTTGGTAAAAAGTCTTGTTTTGATTTTAGTTAGCGGTTGAATAAATCGTTGCGAGAGTTTACAATGGGAAACGTAACATTACATAACTAAGTTTTTTTTTCTGGTAACAAACACATTAATTTTGAAATTTTGTTGAATTTTAATGATACTTTCAAAACTTATTCATACATAAATGAAATTATTTTTGAAATTATTATTTTTTTAAAAATCTTAGTAAAAGTACTTTTTACAACTGTTCATCCACACCTCCACGTAAATTCATAAAGTTTTAAGGAATTAAATTTTGCTGAGAAAATTGGTTTTATTAGTAAAACGCCGGACTCATTTGGGAATGTAAATCATCTATTTTTTTTTTAATAATTTGCCGTTATTTCCAAAAATCTCATTTCAATAGTAAAATGTAAACTTCGATACAACTATGATATTATCTAATATGAGAAGCTTTTAATTGCTTTAATAAATATTATATATTAAGGATATTATATGTTCGACTAATAATATTTTAAAAGAATTGTTTTTACTTTTTTCATTGTAATAACTTTTATAAGTTTCAAAAATATTTAAAAAAAACTTCAAACGTTTGTTGTCCTTAACTTATTCACTTATTAAGTAAATATTATATTTACTAATCAAAAATTGAAGAGTTTTATACAAATCATCACGCCTTCGTATTTTTAAAATAATTTTAAATTTTTCCTTTAGTGTATTTGAATTTTTTTGTATTATAATTTTTACATACATTAAAAGGTCATGTATTTCACGGTTTCTTCTACTTTGTAGGAAAAAATTATACAATTATATCACTTGTGATCGTGGAAATGTTAGAAAGTTCAACTCGGTGTTTAAGAAATTCTAATTTTCATGCTATAAATAAGTAATATTGTGAAAGATTAATTTAACATTAAATTTGCTAATTTTCCAAAAATAATGTGTCACACTAGAATTATTTTTTGTTTACAAATGTGTCGATCGCTCAAAATTGGCCGAAACATTAAATAATTAAAACAAAAAACAATTGAAAAATTGTAGATTTTAATCAATATAGATTCTGTTTGAAATAAACCAGCGTATTTTGTTTATTGGAAATAGTAAATTTAATTATTTAGTTTTCAGTTAATGTGACACTATCTCCCGCGGGGATATTTCTTTTGTTGGTTTAATACAGCGGAGAGAGAGAAATTAATATTAGTAGTATTATTGGTTACGCTTTATTGTAATACGCGATGTGAGCTTCTGTAAAAGACTATTTTAATACTATCATGTACTTCTAAAATCCGGGGAATATAAAATTTTATTTTTGGGAAAGAAAAGGGAAAAATATAATTTTTCTTCTTTCGTGTTCGAAGCGGATATTTTTGGTTAAGCTAAAATTTTTGTAGCCAAAACAAAGTGTCAGAGTTGGTTTGATGGGGTCAGGTGCGGTCAAAGTCCCTCTTCAGATATTTCCTGAGAACAGATGTCTGTGGGAATTTGGAAACGATGTAAGCTGGCGATATATCATACGTCGAGCTAACCCCTTCCGCAGATCGAGTCAGCGGAAAATGATTTCATTGGTTAAAAACTTCGAGTCGGTCAGATCCCCCGAGAGGATTGAAAAGGGTTATAAAAATCCGGACTCGGTGAGAAAAGTCAGTTTGTTGAGTAGCTGTGAGAATCTGTGAGGTGTTCTCAGTTTAGAGTCGGAGTGAGTCTCTGAAATTACAGTCGAAATGTAACGAATGTAAAAAAGTTCCCAACTGGGGAGACATGACCCACAAATGGTCGCCTACCAATGGGCTGAAGAGCTCATATCGATTGAAGCCTGCCGCCGATTAACTTAAAGAATTAATGTTTAATAATACGCCTCCGATAGGAATCCCGAAAGAATGTTATTGTTTTAAAACTTATTTGGGAGAATTAAAGTTTTATGATTATTCTCGACAAAAAGCCCGCACTGCTATGAAAATAGTTTTTAAGCCGGTAGCGTGCTTCCAGACGACAGGGAAACCAACCCCACACCGCCGACGCCGCCGCCATCGCCGCCATTAACCACCTCTGATTTTGCAAATCCCGTCAAGTTCCGACAAGAACCCGAAAGAACATTGTTATTTTTTAAACATCAACTAGAAAACGGACAGCTCCAATTTTAGAGAATATGGAAAAGTTTTTAGCGAATATTTGAAGAGCTCTGTCTACTTTAACGACATTTAGAAAAGACATTTCTATTTAAGGATTTAAAGCTCTGAGATTTTTAAACTCTCTCTCTCTCTCTCTCTCTCTCTCTGTTGTAAACCAACATTCCGACAACGGCATTATCTGCTCCTGTGAAAAAAAAAGAAAACAAGAAACAATCTTTTTTTTTTATATAAAGACATTCTTCATAACTTTCCAGGTGTGTTCGACCTTGTTCATTTATTTTATTAATTTTTTTTTAACCACAAGTATACACCAATGTCCGGACTGGCTCTCAAAGGTGACTACTAAAATTGCATGACGCGACCTCTGGGACCTATTCACAACGCGGGACAGTGGCGCGTTGTTGCAAGAGACGTCTTGTAAACCAGCTTTTGTGACGACATCATCGGGCGAGATCGTCACGACCAGCAACAGCAACCAAACCAGCCAGCCAGCCGTGTAGCAGTGTCACAACTGGGATCGTCACGATCGTCGACGGTAACGAGCGTCACAATTAACGGCCAGCCCCGGCATAACGTGTTACATTAAAACCAACGTAACAGTCTCAAAGAAATTTTTTATTTTTTAAAAATCAGTTTATAAGTTTGTCATCGAAAATGAGTAGAGGTACCTACTTAAGACTTTGTGGAAAAAGTGAGAAGGCATCCCCTGTCCTTCATTGCTGTCGACACAAAAAGCCATGATAGTTCCTGGGAATTTTGCATGCGTTGCTCTTGGAACTTCCAAAGAGCCTGAACATAAGCATTTCTCATTTCCTCTCTGTACTTTTTGATACTGGTCAAAGTTTTTCTCGTTTGAGAACTTTGTAGACGAAGGATTTTGAGTGTTAAAAATTGCACTGTTCCTAAATTGCTATGTTTAGCCTTCATAGCCACGATAACTACGCGCCTCCTCATTCCTTGTGTAACGATGGATAATTCTGAAATATATATATATATATATATATATATATATATTCAATTTATTTGTTTGAACTTTATTTTTAATCTCTACTCATATTTGAGTACATATCCTCTTTTTAATTAAATGGTATATTTATATATATATATATTTCTACCCGCCTGTTTATTTACCAGAAATATTGTTACTTAAATGTGTACCAAATGACACATTATATAAGGATTGAGACAAACACATTACTGTTCATAGGTACGTACACAGCTGTTGTGGCCTGTTAGGGCCAGGAAGAAATACACGAAAAAGAAAATAGGTTAAACCAGTGTATTGGAATAACAGAACATTTATACAAAGTAAGTGTCATTAGTCAGTATACAGAATTGTCAGTTCGAACTGTCCAGTTACACTGCATCTCGACTACCTCCCCAGGAAGTCTCGCAAGTTAGTATTTATGAAGGAGGATGAGTTCATTCTAATGTAGATAGGGTGCAATAACAATAACACAGTAACAGTAATGAAACATTTTTATCTTTGCTTTCCCAAACAAAATTCAATATATATTTTTTTCCCCTTGAAAAATAAAATACTTTGTTTTTTGTGTTCTCATATGCCTCTGTTGTCTTTTGTACAATGAAACATTTTCGTCAATATTCCTCCGTAGAAACCGTTACGTTTTTCCCTTTCAAAGTTAAAACAATTTCTTTTCTTCTTTCACTAAAAGAAAACTTAAAGACAAATGGCCCAATAGTGAACAAGTAACTTACAGGGCTAGAGGGAGATAACTCTTGATTTCCAAATGATCAACTTCTACGCAAAATATGAGAATGATATGCCCTAGAGATTGTAATAAAGGGTTAGGTTCGAACTTCCTAACACCTGAAAAAAGCCGGAGCGTACGACGGCTGAAACATCGTAAAATGGCAACAAAGATAAAGACAATAGTCCGAATAATGTAAATGCTACCTTATCACAGAAATATAGACAAATATCCCTCTTTTCTTCTGTAAAATGGTAAATTTATGTGTTGCACATATAGAAACCGATATGTCTCATTTCTCCTGTAAAATAAAGCAATTTCTCTCTACTTGTATTCTCTATTCTTATGCAAAAAATACATTTTATACTTGTGCCATTTTCAGTGTCGTCAGCCGGACTAAATCGCTGTAAGCTGTAGATGATTTTCTCAAGAAGATTTTCTATCTTAGTTGCCTATAAGGAAGAATAGCATTATTTCTAGGAAGAATAAATAAAATGTGTTAAATCAATAAGAAAAAAAAGTTTTAAAAATAAAACGAAAGTGAAAGCGAAAGTGAATATAAAATAAGAAGATAAGCGCAAAAAGAAAATCAATATTATTCGTCCAATGGAAATGCTTAAAATCCACTTTGTAAGGTCAGTTGAACTTTTGCCCAGTAACGCAGAGTTACACAGATACATCTGCCCCGCTATCGACATAAAAAATAAATGACAAAACAAAAACATTTCGAAAATAGACTCACTAAAAACGAAAACAAGAAACAAATAGCAGAAAAATAGAAAATTTTAAAAAGTAATCAAGGAAGTTAATCAATGCAAGCATTTTTCAAGAGAGGTATTGAAAGTAGAAGTTCATTAAACATTCACCTTCCGTTGTGAACCATTAACACTGTAAATATACTTTGGCGAAGTAACCATAAATAGAAAGGGCTTTGGTATCATTTGGCTCAGCAATGCACTAAGATATAAGTCCGCCCAAAATATTTCCAAGATCTTTGTTGTTTTTTTATACTGAGAAGCAAACATTTATACAACATCAGTACAATGTTTAAAATTAGTTATTTTATACCAGTTTTTTTTTAAAAATTCTGTTTTTCCTCTTTAAAGAAGAGTAAAAGGTTATTGACCACAGTTGTTATTCTTTCTTTTAAGATACGTTTCTTGTTCATTAATATTACTCTCTTATTCTCTGTTCGTTCTTTTATGTTATTTTAATTTATTGCTACGCTTTCTATTTTCTATATTCACTATGTAGTAACCAACTTCTCCCATCCATATTCTGGTATGAGTTCACGAGTAGATTCATAGCAACCTTTCTTTTTAATTACATTCTCTATCTCGGCCCACTTCTTCCTGTTTTTCTGTCCAATAATTGTTGCTTCACTAAATTATTGGATGAATCACTTAATATCTTGGAAGTGTTGACACTTCTGCTCAGTGTTTCATGGAGCAAAAAAGTGAGATCTATACAAGACATGTTTGGAAATTGTCGTGGCAAATTTTCGTCGCCAATTTGTTGTGGTCTGTTAGGGCCAAGAAGAAATACACAGAAACAAGAAGGTAGGTTCAAACAATGTATTAGAATAATATAACTTCAATACGAGTAAGAGTATTGGTAACTAGCAATTAAAAGTGTATGTCCGAACTGTATAGTTATGCTGTGTCTCGACTGTCTCACAGCTGCGTCTAGACTGCCTCTTGACTGCCTCATTCAGTTTAGTATTTATGGAGAAGGAAGAGTCCATCCCACTGTAAAATAAGGCATCATAAAAGAAATAATATTGCTTATTGAAGAATTTTCCATTCTAACTTTTTATTATCATCTTCTGCTGCACATTTGTAAAATGAGGAGATACATTGTCTTACACTTGTATCCCTGTCATTTAATTATTTTCTGAACATTTATGATTTGTTTTTAATCCCGTACCGGATGCAATTTGAGATTTTACTAAACGATATAGTCATGAAATCTCGAAGAAAAGACTACCTGGGAATACTAGGTGCCGTAAGCTTGGGTGTATGGGTGGTGTAATGGATTACAGCTACGAATTGTAAATCGGAGTGCAGAGTTCAAATTCCTGCCCAGTTTGTTATATGTAATGATGCGTAAATACATTTGTGAAGGTTTGAATCCAGCTCTTCTTTCCCAGCTCTGGGTTAATTAATAAGACTTATATTATTATTTTCATCAAAACATTCTTTTATATTATTGGTTCTGATCTGGGTTCAGTCAACTTCCCAACAACTTAATGTAGCATACTTGTACATTTTCTACAAACAATTTAATGGTAACTTCTAAATAATTTTAATAGAACGTAGAATTTATTAAGTTAAACGCAGGACTAGAATGTCGCCTATGTTTCATACATTTACAGTTGAATTAGATAAATTTAACCGTAAGTTCTATGCTAACAGTTTCTTTTCTCGTACTCGCTTGTGGAACGCTATTCCGGCTCCACCCTTTCCACCCAACTTAGAGATTTTAAATTTAAATGCAATATCAACCGTTAATCTCTCTTATTAATTCTTCTTCTTTTATTGATCTCACTCCCTAATTATATTTTCTTCTTCGCATATTATGATAAGTTTTTTTTCTAACAAAGTTTTCTCGTTTATCTTCCTGTTTGATCTTCTATTCATCCATATTCTTAATTTTTTTTTTTTTTGGTTTGCACTCAGTAATCCCTTGTACTTTAGTTGTTTTACTGCTTTGCATTGATGGGATAAATATTAAAAAAGGGTTGATAACCTATAAAAATCAAATCATTCAGTCAATTTAATAAATAAATGTACATTGTTCATTAGTTTCATTGATTGTGCAACTTTTGTGATATTCTTTAAAAATAACTGATTTGAGTTAATAACCCACGAATGTTTCAAAAATGATTCTATCCACCAGTCACAGATGACTTGAATTAACCGAAATACGTTTCTACAGAAGGATTTTGAGAATATAATGGACTAAGCATATGAGAAAAGAGGAAGCTTTAGAGAAAATGAGCTGAAAAATGATTATTTAACTTAGAATAAAAATGTGTCAGTTGAATTTTCTGGAACGTATGTCTGTATATGTGGATGGCAGGAAAGAGAGTATGAGAAGGTGTCTTAATAGACAAACATTGCTAAAGGGTAGAATAGAAAACTTTTGGAGAGCCATGATCGCCAAGGTACTGAAGGTGTACTGAGCATAGAAGATGTAACATGCTGACTAGACTAATATCCTCGAAAACCAAACTAGTTACATTCCATCATCACCGTTTTGACCACCGTTTGGACCCTGGTGTCGGAGATGAAATTATTTTCCTCACTCTACCCTCTTTCTCACAGGCGGGATGCGATGAGTCACTCACTGCTCTATCTCTTGATAGTGCTTGTAAAAACTAGATTCCTTGGTTTCAATGTATCTACATTTTACGGCTAGTAACCGATATGAGGTATGACACTTATATAGTAGCAAACCACACACATTCCCAACGTATTTCATTCATGAGAAATAAGTTCCACTCAAATAGCTTCTTCCCGAAAACCATTGATCGTGCAACTCTTAAGAGGAAGTTTTGCCGATCACTACAAGCTTAAACTGCTCAAGACTAGACTTAACAGTCATTTTCTCCTCCTACCCATCTAAATACCCTTAGTGTAACTGTCTACTTCGAGTCGACGTTGGACCTTGTACAGAGTGAACCTTACTGTAACAAATTAAGCTTTTTCCAGTGTGAAAGGATAAGCAAAAGTTTACAAAATATATGATAACTATTGCTCTTAACACATTTCTGAACTTTGTCGATTGCCCTAAATTTTAACTTTTTGTTTAAGTCCTACGTCATGTTCTGTTAACTATTCTGACAACAATTTACATAATCAAGTTTTGAGATCCTTTCGCGGGCGTTCATCAAGACTTTATTCTAAGTTTTACGCTTTTTCTCGTCATCATCAATGATCTTCTTTATGTAATCTACTGTTCTAATCTAACTTTTTTCTCTCACATTTTTGTTTGTAGAACTCATTTACGTCTGATTGCCTCTTTGATAGCTACAATTACCAACAGTTTAAATGCAACGTCAGTTCCCATTTATTTTCTTTATTTTTATCCTTTTATGTATTCTTCGACATCTCATATATTTTTTTTCTTACACTGTAACACCCTGCGCACCAGTGGAGGTCCTGGCTTGGTTTTGGCGAATGGATATATTAAAAATCGGTTCCCAATTAAATATCTATGCAGATTACACTACCATTTACTCCTGTCTCAATAAGAAATCTACCAAGGATAACAAAGTAAACACATCCGTATTTGGTTTTTTGTCTTTTAAATTATATATATATATATATATATATATATATGTGTGTGTGTGTGTGTGTGTGTGTGTGTGTGTGTGTGTGTGTGCTGCTCTTGGAAAGAACCTCCAATCTGGAATCGACTGGTGTAGGAAATAACTCATAAATTTTAGTGCCTCCAAAACGAATACGGTAACCTTAAACCACGATAGAGAAAACTTTCCTAGCCATCAGAATAAATGATGCAAGTCTCCTGGAGAGCAACACACTACATTTTTTGGTTTCACTCGCTCAACTGACATGAAATGGAATCTATAGCTGCATCTACTGCTAGGAAGTTAGGATCACTGTTTCGGTACAGAAAAGTTTTTTCTCGTCTTACCATCTTGCAAATTTATATGTATCCTATGCATCCCTGCATTGAAAAGAGTTGCCATATATGATTGGGTTCTTCTGCCAAACATCTTGGAGTTCTCGACAAAATCCAAACAATCCTGACTACAATCACTGTCTCACCGATGTGACGTGGCTTCCCACTGTCTTTTCTACAAATATTTCATGGCAACGGCTCTGAAGAGCTTTTTTCCCTGGTGCCTGCCCACATATATTTACACGTGCTACTAGATTAACATCCTATTACCGTTTAACTAGTTAAAATAAAAAAATATAGATTAGCACCGCCTCTTATACTCTAACTTATTATTTTATCGCATTTCATGCCTGCGGAACTCATTTCCGTTTCCTTGCTTCCCTGATAGCTTCAACTTCCACAAGTTTAAATGAAGTATCAACTGCCATCTTCTATCACCAAGAATTCCATCCATCTTTTATCTCTTCTTCAAAACACCATAGACGTCTCTGTGTATGTGCGTGTGTGTGTTTGTGTGTGTGTGTGTGTGTGTGTTCGTGTGTGTGTGTGTGAAACCCCCTAGTAGCGAACCCGCTTTGCTTGGTGTATGATCAAAAACAAATCTCGTTAAGAAGCATACTTGCTGTCAATCTCTATCCTGTTTTGGCCTTCATATATTCTATGAATGTCAAATTTTTGATGCCTCTTTGTTCATTCCATTCCCTAGAAATGTTAACACTCTTTCTGGTTCCAAGATCAGGACGCTGTTTTATTTACATTTACTTCCTGTTTAATTAAACGGTCAGTCAATGTTATCGTCAGCATCGTTCAGTAGAACCATGGTTCTGTTGCATCAATACATTTCTTTAGCCTTTGAAGGTTTTGTTCACAACTGCTGCAGACAGGTTTTGAACTCACAACTCTTTGAATCAAGTCACTGGATCTAATCAATGCTTGTATCCACTGTCCTCAAGAGCACATGGCCTAGTGGATTTTTAAACATATCGCCTGACGAAACCCTAAAGTTCGAGAAACATGGTAGCGTAACCGGCTAATCTTCCCTGCCTAAATATATGCACGTGTGTGTGTGTGTGTGTGTGTGTGTGTGTGTGTGTGTGTGTGTGTGTGTGTTATTGGAATTATTGATAAAATAGAAAACGTTTCGTGTTACGCGTTTGGTTCTATAGGACTTCATCAGACTAAGTTTAAGTTGACGCGACTGAGCATACACATGAACGTATGACCTTATTTGTTGTCATATCGATCACTGGTTCATTTTTAAAAAATTATATATATATATATATATATATATATATACATCTTTGCCTATCAGTATTTTCGTATCATATCTATGTATCTAACTAGCCAATTCCATCTATGTATTTTTTTGCTATATTTCAATCTGTTTAGAAACATGTCTATCTATCTATCTATCTATCTATCTATCTATCTATCTATCTATCTATCTGATCATATATATCTAATCTATTTTCTTTTTTTTTAATTTTCAAAGTAGCTTTGACTCTGTACAAGGCGCGGATGGCACTCCAAGGAGATGGTTAGGTTAGGAGACAATTTGAGTACATAGCGGGGAAAGATGATGGTTAGCCATAGCCCTGAACAGTTTGAAGTTTTAATGATCAGGGAAACATCTTCATGGAAGCTGGTTCCACAAGTATGTGGTTCGCAGGAAGATGTTGTTCGACTGAAACTTACTTCTCACCGATAAAAAACGAAGAAACTATGAGTAGAAGACATTTTATGCAAGCAGAAGTTTTTTTTTGGTCATAGATTATCCGATATCAAGATAGTGATAGAACGTTAATAGAATTATTGTCACTTATCTGACTAATGTTATTCCGAGTTTCGTGAAGGCATAATTGTGATGTCTTCAGACTTCACGGTTTTTGGTCTCAAGGTTTTTGTCAACTTACCAAAAGCTTGAAGTGGCGAGACCAGGAATTTGCGATAGAGCAGCGAGAAGCGTGCGGTATCCCGCCTGTATGTGAGATTTTGGATGATGAAGAATAACAAGTCACCCACAATGCTCAGTGACTCTATTAAGGCTGGAGAGTGAGATCTGGGCAGCTCGCACCAAAATATGGCAACAGATCTTTTAAAGGCAGAGGATATCAGGAGGATTCAGGTACTTTTTAGGTCGACAACGGAAGTGACTCTTTTTACCTGTATCCATAGAATGTATGCACTAGTTCCCCCTCAGTGAAATTCGAGTTGGAAGCCCAATAGTCTTTCAAGTCACGTTATTTCTCTAAGGAGAAATCCGTTCATCCTGACTGGTGTTGGTTGATCTTCGATTGGCGATGATGGAATCTATCTATCTATCTATCTATCTATCTATCTATCTATCTATCTCATTCTTTTCCTATCATATTATATAATATGATATACTAACTATCTAGCAAGCTTTCTTTCTTTCGATAATCATTTCAACCAGAGGAAGGGGAAAATACTAGAAGTACGCAGGGTGTGATATAAAGTAAAATTGAGAGAAAAACTGAGTATTTGGAAGATTCAGAAAAAGATAAAGGATTAACGGAATTCAAGAAATAAAAATGGCAAATGACTTAGTATTTATAGTTTTGAAGATTGTAGTTATCAGGGAAGCTAACAGCTTTCCTCGGGCTGGAAATGCGAGCAAAGAAACTATTGGATTACAGGAGGCGGTTACATTTAGCTAGCCCAACAGTAAATGGGTGAGGTCTACTTGCCAATCTGATAGCACGCTTAAATTCATGGATTATTGCATGAGGGTAAGAAGCTATTCAGAGCTATTACCCTGAAAACATTTGTAGAAAATACAGAAAGCAGCCACTCTGTATCAGTAAGAAAAGTATTGACGTCAGGAATTCCAAGTCAGGAAGGCTGTTAAATTACAGATGCTTCTTTAGATTTTGTCAAAAACCTCGAAATGAACCTCAGTCTTTTTCAATTATATATATATATATATATATATATATATATATATGATTGCCTTTTCATCTCTCTCTCTCTCTCTCTCTCTCTCTCTCTCTCTCTATCTATCTATCTATCTATCTATAATCATTTCACCTAAAGCAAGGATGAAATTCTATAAGTACGTAGGGAATTCAAGAAGACAAAAGATGGTGATTGACCTTGCATTGAAATTTTTGAAGATTCTATTTATCAGGGAAGTAAATAAAATAGAAAAACCTGCAACAGTCAATTTCTATCTATCTATCTATCTATCTATCTATCTATCTATCTATCTATCTATCTATCTATCTATCTATCTATCTCATTCTTTTTGTATCATATCTATCTATCTTGCCTGATTGGTGTTTCTATATTTCTCTATATTTGTCAATGCATATGTAGCAATTTCAATTATATTTGGAGCAACAACAACAACATCATCATCAATGCAAATGAGAAAAACGAAAGTCAATTTGCAAGGACAAAATCGTTCATTTGTTAACTATTTCCTCCACGGGTATAGAAAGCAAAAAGTGGAAATGGCGTTCATTCCAGCCTCCAGCAAGTCGCTATTTTATGCCCACTTTTTTAAGAGAATTTTTTAATCTTCCAATCAGCGAAACGTGTCGAACTCATTTCAACCACAATAAATATGTTAACTGTTCTTTCAGCAAGAACAATTTGCCTTCGTTTCTTTCACATGATTTTATCTTTACTTTGTCTTTATTTCTTTTATCTTCTTTTTAATTGAGTACTTCAGCAGAAGAATATACTTTTTGTTATGTATTTGAAAACACCTTCCTTTATCTAGAAAGCAACTCAACTGTATCATCAGGTACTCGCTACAATATCTAAATTCATATGGTTCACAATTATGTCGAATACGCTCGTGCCTGACTGTGCAGGCTGAGCGTCGAGTGTTGGTGTAGAATGTACCTTCCACCACATACCGGTAGCGTTTGTTTATCTTTTTTATGCACTTAATATATTTGTCTCCTCATTAAGCGCGTCAAGCCTGGTCAGTACCTAGATGGGTGACCGCTTAGGGTTATCAATTGCTCTAAGTTTGGATATTTGATGGTTTGTTTTATGGCTACATCCCGTTGATACACTGATTTCCGTACAATTAACCGAATTTAAGCAACGTCAATTCTGGTCAGAACTTAAATGGATAATCGCTTGGGATTCAGTCAGTTAAGTGCCATACGTGATACACGCTTTGGGCGATCATGTCTCGAATGAGACTTGACTGACTGGGCAGAAGGTTGCCATTGCTTTCTGCGGTAGATTGGTTGCCAGCCAAGGATATAGAACCCAGCCGGTTCTATTATTTAACCCATAACTGCAGGGAAGAGACAAGGGTAATTGTGCGTAAGCGAATGCAAGGAATTCAACTGGAATTCGCACTACCAGGTGATATAATCTTGAGTGTGAAAAGTTATATGTCTTACGGCCACATTACGCTGAAACACCGGTGCCCATACAATCGCCGATGTTGAGTAAAATTGAGTCTTATCAGTGTTTTGAGGGGTGACTTCTTCGGAATTCCAGGTGCTGTAACCGTGAATGTGTGGGTAGAGTATTGGATATTTTTTATCAAAGGGCCAACTTCCAATTTCCGTTGGGTTTGTTATATTCACTTACGTGTAAATCGCTTGGGATAGGTATGGATTTACATATTCTCCCCCAGCTATGGGTTAATTAACAAGACTTGTATCACTAAAACCATAATTATTTCCAAAATATAAATAAATAACATTGTTTAAAAATATTTGAGACCCTTAGTACAAGGACGTATTTTCCTGCTATGTATGCGAATATCAGTTAAGCATTCCCCAAATCTTTCTCTATCTGTAAAACAATTCTACTGTACTTTCATGTACTGTCTACAAGGTGTAAATTCTTATCGTTCACAGTGATGTCGAATATGATTCTGCCTGACAGTGCAGGCTGAGCGTCGAATGTTGGTGTAGAAGGTATCTTCCACCACATCCCGGTAGCGTTTGTTTATCTTTCTTATAAACTTAATATTTTTGTCTAATTGTTATGGCTGGTATCTAACCAGTATTAGTGTATGATGATTACATGATGATAACATGACAGATTATTCAATTATTCCCTTCAAAATATTTTCTTTCATAAAAATTCATTAGTGTGTTTATATGCAAGCTTATGTTTGCCGTTACACATATTTTAAACCTCTTATCTGGCTTAGGGGAGCATAATGTCATTATTTTATCGTGCAAAATATGTGCTACGGTAGTGCTCAATTTGCGCTATAGGTGTATAAAGTTTGTGCTTCAACATACCAAACAGCTTTTTCTTTTAAGTGTCTCTATGTTAACGTAGATGCTTTTAGCTTCCTATTAAAAAATAAGTGGTTTATCTCAAATAGATAAAAAAAATTATGCCAAAAATTACCTTCCAATTCCAAACACCTCAATTTCTTTATTAATGCGTGGGTATGCGATTTATAAATAGATAATCTTTAAATATTAAAGAGTAATATTTTCAGTAAAATTGCCATTGGCTTCAACTCAGGCCGCCAGATAACTTTGGAATCTGCTTCTTAACTCTTCTGGGTGATTTCCTTTTTTTATATTAGTGAATGCTTTCAAAAATCTTCCCTTCAGTTCATCATTGGTGTCACAAAAAGTTTTGTTAGTCTGTCAGTCAACTGCGCCTCAAATAGCCTGGGAAGTTAGGTGGTCAGATGGAAGGAGTGATATGACCGCAGAAATTGTCTGAAGCCTATGACTGGGTTCTCCTAAATTTGTAGCATGGTGCAGATTCCTATCGTTAGACATATAGTAACTTTCTTGAGCAAGGGCAGCAATGAACTTGATGTAGACTTCCATGTAGATTCTGAAGATGAATGGATGCATAGGGTTGCCATTGCTCATGATCACTAAACGCCATGATGTTAACCGAATCGTCTGCACTTTCCTCAGATTGACACTCAAACACTCTTAAATGTTTGCATTGGAACTTCTACATGCGATTATAATTATATTAAAATCCTATATTATAATAAAAAGCGTTGTGTATATTTCCCTCCTTTCACGTTCATGGTCAAAGAAAAAGATAATAGTGAGGCAGCGTTGGCTCAGTTAATTAGAGAGACAATAGTGAGGCAGCGTCGGTTCAGTTCATTATCTTTACTACGAGTTATTAAACTTTACTACTGTTTTATTGTTGAGTGGCAAAACAATACACAGATGTTGAAATAATACCTTTATTCGGTAGATACAATATAAATAGTCCGTACTAGATCGAAACAATATAAGTGGTTGAATTAGCAAGTTAACTGTAGCCCTCAGCTCACACTAATTCCCGAGTTCAACCGACTCATTCTTTATATATAAGTGAACACTGTCACGTGATTGAGCAACGTCACAACATCTCCCCCGACCTAAGAGGTATTTTTTTATGTCGTCTGGACATTTTATTTTTTTCTCTTAGGGTTAATATCCAATATTCCTGTTGGGGTTCGTTTACGTTTGCTCGATCGTCTAATAATAACTGGAATTGGTGAAGGTATTGGTACATCAAACTTGTCGTAAAATATGTCCATCGGTTGTTAATTTCTCTCATTTCCTTATGGAACCTTTTTTTAATTTGATTGACGTGTCTTCTAACCTTCCACTTAGGATGTTTAATTAAATACATCATCCTTCCAATTTTGCTTTCTATAACGCCTTCTAACCAAGTACTTTTTCCTAAGTGATAATTCAGAAAGTAAATCTTTTCTACCGGTATAAAGCTTTTCTTGAAAGTAATATCATTTCTCTTTGAATTATATTTCGACGAAATTAATTTGTTGAATATCGATCTAATTTTTCTTGCGAACATTAATTCATAGCCGCATTTGCATTCAGATTTGGTGTAATTCTATATATCTTGGCAAAAATTTCTGCAGCTTTTCGTTTTCAGTTTCAACGTGATCTGCTTTCTTTATTGCTCTTTTGAACACATCATTGAATTTTTCTACCAATCCGTTTGACCTCGGGTGGTAAATTGCTGATCTTATGTGTGTTATTGCTAGTAATTTGCAGAAATCTTCAAATTCTTTTTAAATAAATTTAGTGCCGTTATCCGAATTGATTGTTTCAGGCACCCCAAATCTAGCGAATATCTCTTGAAGTGTATTAATAGTAAACTTCGTAGTAAGAGTTTTACATTTTATTACTTCAGGCCATTTCGTGAAACTGTCCACGATCACTAGGTAATAAACTTCTCTCACTGGTCCCGTGTAATCAGTGTGTTATCTCGACCAAGGTTTACCAGTTTTAGGTCATGGATTAAATTTTGAAGGTAGTGCTTTCGCTACTGAATCACAATTCTTGCATGTTTTTACTGACTTTGTCCATGCCCGGCCAGTACATATAATTTCTCATTAGGGACTTCATCCTGCTCATTCCAGGATGACCAGTTTGAAGATCTTTTAAGATATTTTAGTTAGTATTGCAGGTATGACTACCCGTTTTCCATACATTAATGTACCGTAGCATATAGAGAATAAGTTGTGTACTTTTGTATTTTTTTCATGCATTAATTCTGTTTTTGTCTGATTGATAAATTTATCGAATTTCGCCCTGAATCTAATTTTGTCCAGCTTGACTGATAATTCTTTTATCATATTTCGCAGTACGTATTTAATTTCTATTTCAGACGTTAATGATGCAATGACCGTTTTCTTTAGCGGTTCCGTGGCTTTCGGAATTAGTCTCGATAAGCCATCCGCATGAGCTAACGTCTTTTGTGGTAAAAATTGCATTTTGAAAGAATAATTCATTGGGATTGACGCCCATCTTTGTAATCTATTTGCAGTGTGTTTCGGAATTCCCTTCTTGGATCCAAATATTGTAAATAAGGGACAGTGATCCGTTTGAAAGGTAACCTGCCTTCCGTATATATATATATATATTTACGAAACTTTTTAACTGCAAAGATAATTGCTAAACCTTCTTTCTCTATCTAAGAATAGTTTAACGCTGCAGGCAGCAGTGTTCTTGAAACATGATGTACTGGTTTTAGTCTACCGTCATTTTCTTTATGTAATAACCCTGCTCCTATGCCATAAATACTGGCATCACTTGTGACATACTTTTCTTTCTTTGGATCAAAATGTGTCAGTGCTAAGTCTGAAGTTAAATCATTTTTTAATTTTGTAAATGCTTTTTGGAATTCTTCCGATCAGATAAATTTCACATCTTTTTTTAGTAGGTGATTTAACGGCACTCTCAATGTATGCATGTTTGGAATATAATTATTACAATAATTAGCTAAACACAAAAATGACTGTTACATAACTACGTTCTTTGGTGCTGGCATATTTTGTATTGCTTCTTTTCTATTTGGATCTGGTGTCCGACCCTTTTCATTATCTGACCCAGATACTTTATTTCCCTCAGGAAAAAATTCACATTTATCTAGGCTTAGTTTGAAGAGATATTCTTTAATTCTTTTAAATAGTTGTAAAATATGCCTTGAGTGTTCTTCCTTGTTATTGCTTTTGATCAATATATCATCGAGATATGCTGTAGCAAAATCAAGATCTGCTAGCATCGAATCCATAATTTGCTGGAAGATTGTAGGCACGACTTTTATACCGTATCACAGTCTGTTTATGTGATATAACCACCTATGCGTATTTATAGTGAGTAGCTCAGCTCTTTTTCGTCTACTGGAATCTGTAGATATGCTTCCGACAAGTCTAACTTTGAAATAATTCGTCCTCCATTTAGAGTAGCAAAAATGTCTTCCGCTATTGGGAGGGGATAATTTATATTTTTCAAACAGTCATTTAACCCAGTAGAGTAGTCGGCACGTATCCTTATTTTGTGGTTTTTCTTCATCGACTATATTAAATCTTTTTAATAATGGCTTGACTTTCAAGCCTTTGTAATTCTTTGTCAGTAATCTCGATTGACGCATATGGGACTTGCCGTTTTGGCCGAAAAACTGGTGCAACATTTTCTTTTAGATAAAAACTTGCTTTAGCTTTCGTACATTGTCCAAGTCCTTCAGAAATAAACATTTCTGGGTGTTTAACTTTCAATTCTTTTTTATTTTTCAGAAAAATTACTGTTACCATTAACTTTTTTTGCAAACCGAATTTAGAGGCGCGTTGAATAAATCGAAATATTCTAACCAGTCTGTACCTCATAAGTTCACTGAAGTTTTCATAACACTTTCAACTTTTTTGCTGAACCGCTAAAACAAATGTTCACCAAAGTTTCTCCCATGAATTTGACTTTTTTTCACGGTTGTTAAGGGTAGCCCTCAGCTCACACTAACTCCCGAGTTCAATCGACTGTTTATATACAAGTGAACCCAGTCACGTGATCGCGCCACGTATCAACAACTACCAATTATCAAAGCTCTGGCCGCGTACTCTGCCCTTTAATTATGGCTTATTCTTATAATTTTCTTTTTTTTTTTTTGCAATCAAGTAGTGAAGAATGTATCAGAAACGGTGAAAAAGAGAAACGAATGACAATCCAAGTCAGCAAGGGGCAGGGACCAAAAGGATCTCTATGTTGAAACGCCAAATCAAATGGTCCGAAATATGGCACGGTGACTCCAGATTAAAATTTCTGATACGACACCCTGAAAAGCCCCACAAACTTACAATTATGGTATAAAACCCAGTCGCCAAATTGTCATCTTTGTGGGCGCAAAGGTACGTTAAAACATATCCTGAGTAGCTGTAAATCTGCACTAGCTGATGGGCA
Organism: Ascarosepion bandense; assembly: GCA_037127315.1. NCBI lineage: Eukaryota > Metazoa > Mollusca > Cephalopoda > Sepiida > Sepiidae > Ascarosepion > Ascarosepion bandense. The sequence continues at coordinate 491,917 of JBBBDQ010000550.1, read as the reverse complement.
TTACAGGTGGCGCCATGACAAAATTCTAAAAGAGATTGTGAAAATAGTTCAAAATGCTGTCAAAGAGAATGTTTACAATCCAGACACAAGGCAGATAAAATTTATTAAAGCGGGCGAGAAAATCCCACGAAATAGAAAGGTAAATCCAAACCTGCTATCTCCTGCAACGGACTGGGAACTAAGGCTCAAGATTGAAATTCCCAGAGCAAATTGCCATCACAAAACTTCGCCCAGATATAGTTTTCTTCTCACATAATTTGAATAAGATAGTCTTGTGGGAACTGACCCTGGGAAGAAAACTCCGAAGAAACCCATGAAAGGAAGAAGTTAAAATACGACAAACTGCTGGAGAGTTGCAGGGTTAAAGGCTGGAGGGCTAGCTGCACTCCTATAGAAGTGGGTACTAAAGGATTTGCAGCAAGGTCCTTATGCAAAGCCTTAACAGATATTGGGATAATGGGAGTAAAAAAATGGAAAGCACTCAAGTCCATAACCGAAACAGCGGAAAGAACAGCTAATTGGTTATGGATCAAAAGAAAGAGTGCCTGGATTTTGTTAGCTAAAATTCCCCGAAATTCAACATTTCTGATTTCTATTCATTGTATTAGTACTCGTAAATAAGATAAAATGCATAAATAATTTTAAATTAATGTTTCGGACGAGCTCATGTATGGTTCGCCTCTAAATGGAAAGTGGCTCTGACTGTCGCCAATCAGAAGCATTCGCAAGGTTTCGTACCGGGCCTAAACGTAATTTTTCTAGTGTCTGAAAGCGCTTATCGAGAGTGGACCAGAAACTGATCATCTCTGGTCGGGTCGGCGCGGTGAGAGGGTATGATGTTGAAAGACCCGAAACCCCCTAGTGATGCTCGTGATGACATCACTGACGACACCCTCTAGCGCCCCCATTATGGTTCGTATGTTTGAAAAAATATCTCCGACAGGCAATATGGATTCCGCTTTGACAGGTCCACGGCCGACCTGCTAACAACTGTAACGGAGTACATGCTACAGGCCCTTGATGAGTCTGGCGAGGCTCGCGCGTTTGCTCTGGACATCTCCAAGGCTTTCGACAGGGTTTGGCACCATGGACTCCTATGCAAACTACGCGGTTATGGTATTACCGGTCGCCTTCTTGACCTAATCCAATCTTTCTTAAATAACCGCAAAATGAAGGTCGTTCTGAATGGGCGTGCCTCTTTGTCCTACAGCACGAATACTGGTGTCCCACAGGGCTCTATCCTGGGCCCGACGCTCTTCCTTATTTTCATCAACGACCTCCCAGATGAGATCAAGTCCCAAGTAGGCATCTACGCAGATGACACTACAATATACTCCCGCTCCAGTAAGAAACCTGTCATGGCGGACAGACACAAACTCGCTGCTGACCTTGAGCGGGATCTACACTCTGTTGTGAACTGGGGCAAGAAGTGGCTTGTCAACTTCAATTCCTCTAAGACCAAGCTCTTGTCTGTCAACCATTACAGGCAACCTCTTCTGCCTCCCATAAGCATGAACCAGGTGATTCTCCCGGAGAGTAATACACTACGCCTCCTCGGACTTAACCTGTCCTCAAACCTCAAATGGAAGCACTATATTGAATCCATAGCAAAATCTACTGCTAAGAAGGTTGGTTCACTATGTCGATCCAGGATGTTTTTTCCATCTGAAGCCATCCTGCATATATACAAGCCAACCATCCGTCCGTGCATGGAGTACTGCTGCCATTTATGGTCAGGTGCCCCTGCCGTTCTCCTCAGTGTTTTGACAAGCTCCAAAGGAGAGTCTGTAATGTGATAGGTACTGATCTGGCGACTCGACTGCAGCCACTTTCCCATCGTCGAAATGTGGCCTCCCTCTGTCTCTTCTATAAATATTTTCATGGCTTCTGCTCGGATGAGCTTAAGTCACTGATGCCTCCTCAACAGGTGTTTATCCGTGCAACCAGACTGGCAACTGGGTCCCACCCATTCACAGTCAGGTTAGCCAAATGCAGACGACAATTCTACTTCTGCAGCTTCCTCTCTCGCACTTCCCGCCTGTGGAACACACTCCCGTATTCTTGCTTTCCTGACGGCTACAACCTCCAGAAATTTAAATGCAAAGTTAATATTCATCTACTAACCACTGGCCTCTAGTTCTCTCGCCTCCCCTGTATAACCTTCCCTTTCTCTCCACCTATGTATCTGTCATCGCACCTTCTTTCTCAGCTTTTTACTGTTTCTAACTAGCTTGTACTCCTCACTCTTTTCTAATTAATCTTTTTACATTTATGTAACCCCCTGCACATCAGTGGCGTTTCCGCCTTGCTCGGGGTGAAATGATTAAAATATATATATATATATATATATATATATATATATATATAATAGTTATGGATATCAATAAATATATATATGGATATACACGCACATAAACGTTTTATTCTGGTGTTAATAAAACAGTGATCGATATAATATAACAGAGGTATTAAGTATATATTAATAAATATACATATTATTCTCTTTTTATAGCACGACTAGGAGTTCCATGCTTTATGAAATCACCATAAAAACAGTAAGTTCATAAAATGCCTCTGATGGCCACATTTTGCTAATACCGAGTGATCTAGACATAGAACAACATGTATATTTATTAATATATAAAATATGCAATATATATATATAATATACAATATATGATATATGCATAATTGCATAATATATATAATATATATAGTATTTTTAATATGTATATATTTATATTCGTTTACCTGAAATACGGGCTCTTCAATATGTTCAACAGTCACTGGTCTATAAAATTATTAATATGTGTTTATGTCCTTCATGTAATATAGCACATGCAAATAGATAGATAGATAGATAGATAGATAGATAGATAGATAGATAGATAGATAGATAGAATTTTATAACAGGATAAAATAATTTATTAAGTATTTAATCTTTAATTAGTGAACATTTTTCTTCTAATATGGCATACGAAAAGGCATTATTTAGAATACAAAGCATTTTTATTTTTTATTTTTTTAATAAAGTCAATCGCAAAGAAATTTATTTTTAATAAAGTAAATTGTCAAATGAAAAGTAATTCAATAAAACCCACTCGTTTTTAATTATTTTTGAATAAAATAAATCGAAAAGTGCAAAACAAAATAAAGCCGTTTTTGCGTTTGTTTTTAGTTACCTTTAATAAAGTAAATAGTAATGTAATTGAATTTTTAATATTTAATTCATTAACATAATGCCGTTTATGAGAATATTTTATAATGCAAAAGCAAATTTGAAATTATGCGGTCAAAGTAACAAGGATTTGCTGACCCACAAAATGAGTTGTCCGCGTGGAATGACGAGTAGCTAGATACACTCCGCATTATAATGTATCGTAGTGTTGGTAGGGATCAGTGAGATCAGACGTATGATCGCTACACTCAGCGATTGCTCCATCGAGGGAGAACGCGGACATTCTGCGTATTTGGTGCATTCTAGATCGGGAACCATTAATCACTGAGAGGTTTCTGAGTGCATTGAACCCTTTAACGCGAAAAGAATGGGTATGCCGAAGAAAGCCGATTCAGTCATTCATCTATATTGCACACGTAAGAAAACATCTAGAAGGGTTTGATGATTTGGTCGGGGAATCTCGACAATCACATTAGCAGAAGTGGCGACAGTCGTGGGCATCAGATATGGATTTGCGCAAGATATAGTGCATGATGACTTGAGGTACTGCAAAATTTGTTCGGGTTGGGTGCCCAAATAATCAAGCAGTGCCGACTTGACTTTGTGAAAAACCGATAAGATTCTTTCCCAAAAGGAATAAGATCTTTGATTAAAACCAGAAGTGCATCATGTCGAAAAAGAACTGTATCGAAAGTGTGATTCATCAAGGCAAATATATGTGCTGTATAGAAATTGCATTTATGTTTTGTTGTACACTGATACTTTATTGTAAAATATCTCGGCATGGTATTAGTTTAGCCCTTATTCCTATTATTTTATCACAGCTCTCCACAGCTTCCTAGCTTTTGTAACCATTAGTAAGATCCATATTTTGCTACAATCTCTTATCCTTTTATACCAAACATTAAGATAAGCACGTGAATTAAGATATTTGCTACTTTCTTTATGCCCTCTTACCTTAAGTATGTTTTTTGTGCGTCTAATTTTCCAAGCCCACTTTTCTTATTATATGTCCTAGAAATATCAACTGAAGGTGATACGTACAAATTTAAGTTCTGTTTTATTTTTTCTGTGTATGCTGTTCACAAGTTCCGTCCATGGTATTCTCAATATCCTTTTGTAGAACCACCTCTGTGTTGCCTCATGTCTCTTCTCCTTCTCTAATGAGATTTTCTAGTATTCACTGTCATATAAAATGGCTGGTCATTCGTATTCGAGGATGCCCTACTAGGGTGATTAGCCAATCCCTGTTGTAGACATCTACTCAGGCATATCTTTGTTTGCTCAAACTGTGTTTTGTAGATCAACCATGCTGAGCAGATCTTAGTTACAGTTTGTAGGAGAGAACGTTTTAAGGCCACTGGTCTTAAACCCTCGGTCACGAAGACTTCTGACTTTGTGCTTGCGCAACCATCGACCGCTCCCCAGTTTCAACCAAAAGAACTAGGACAACAGGTGGTACGGTTTTCAGGCACTTTCCAAATGTACCACTCGAGGGGATCGTCTCTCGCAAGTAATATAAAGAAATCACTTTCCTGAAAAATCGACCATGAGATTCGAACATGGGTCTCATTATCAAAAACACAACATTTTAACTGCTCATCCCGCTTACATACATTTTAGGAGTATCAGTATGACATAATACCTTAGTGATATTTTAGCTGTTTCTAATATTTTCCTATCGCTTAATAATTTGTTTAACTTTCCGATTTTGTTGTCACTTTTTCCATCCTCTGTTAAAATATTTCCTGTATATTTAAATTTTTTGACTTTTTAAAATTTTGGCATCTCCAATATGTATTTTCATATTTAGTTGTCCATTTTAATGACAATCAAAAACATTCTGTCTTTTTACAGCTGATGTTTAGTTCTTTCATTTCCTGTTCTTTTGCTACCTTCTGTAGAAAATGCTATTGTCTCGTTTTTCTATCTGCTATTAACACCATGTCATCAGTATATCTAATGTTGTTAAGGATATAACTGCCAATGATAAATCCCGTTATAACATTTAATTCATCCAGAATGGCTTCATTGTAAAGGTTGAATACATCCTTGTGGTTTACCTTCATGCAGGCGGTTTGCTCAAAGTATGAGCCTTAAGTTATTGTAATATCTTTCCAAAATAAATCAAGTGTACTTAGTTATAAAATTATCTTCGATGAACACAATTTTAATACCCATAAATATGCAATAAATGAGGAAAGTGGTCTCTTCTCGTCACACTATCAGAGCAAATGGTCTGAGGTTGCCATATGGCAGAAAACAAAATGCCAACATAAAATATTTGCCATTAATCTCCATCCTCATTAGGGGCATTCTTCATGTGTAAATATATAAATTTAAACAATATAATCACACACACACACACACACACACACACACACACACAACACACACACACATAAACCACTTACTTGCTTCCAAAGTTTCGAGCACACCAGTCTCTTGAGGAAGAAAAGTAGCTGCGTGCCAACACGCTTGTTTATATACACGATAGACGAACCAAAGACCAAAGCGGAAGGGACCTTTTTACGCCCACGCCCGATGAAAAAGTGGTGGGGATCTCCTCTCGCCCACAGTTTTACTGAAGTTGAGAGAAACACAAACAATCACACCCCACTCGCTCAAGCTCAAGACGTTGTTTTATGCATGCCTGCATCGTGTCATTACTTCAGACCTCTCTTTTAATAATTTTTCTTGTTTAGTTATGTTACAATAGCCAGTTCTTTTCCCCTGACACAATTCGCAAAACTTTCAGCAACACTGTAAGGCCGGACTCTCCTTAGTATACGACATTTCACATTAGGGCAGGTACTGTTTTTTCCTTCAACTTCCACACGTGGCTTGTGAGTCTGTCACAATTCCTGTGTCTTCCTCATGTGAATGAAGATTATACTATCTCCCTCTACTGGTCCAACTAGCAAATATTTTACTGGTATATATATATATATATATATATATATATATATATATATATGGATTAGAGTAAGAACAAATGGAGTAAACTCCACAATTCGTATCATTTACTTTCTAAAAGATTATTCAATACCATTTATAGCAAGATATCATTAAGTGATAATTATAAAACCTTTCATCTCACATTTTCATGTTTCAGTACTATGGATTGTACTTCGTCCGGCGAAGGTACGGAACTGTTGATAAAAATAATTTTTATATAAATTTAAAAACAATTTGTTACCTTTTAAAATTAAATATATGCACCCACATTTAACTGCTGGAAAAAAAGTAACGACTTTTTTTTTAAATTCCATGGAAATCATTTTTATATATGATGAGAAAATTTTTATATTTTTATTTCGCGAATATCATCCCACCAGAAATTTTAAAACGGCATGCTATACTACTTGGGATTATGGCTGGAAGATCCAAACATTTCAGAATGTAGAAGATTTGGATGTGTCTGATGGTGATTATGAAGGTGTTTCAAGTGATACATCCATTGTTACTCAACACGAAAGAGCCTTCAGAAGGTATTGGTGTTTTGCATCAATAAGGTGGCTGGAAGAACCTATTTCTGGCAACATGACATAACACAAGCATTCATCCAGCGCACATACTACACACACACGCGCACACACTTGAGTAATCTCTCACTTTCTATCTATCATTCTATGTATCGATCTCTGTATATGCAATTTCACTGACAATATATATCTAACAAATTTCACTCAGAAGGCTTGAGTCACCCATGGAATGGTTTTCAGGCCCATTCTAAATAAACGCCTCCTCTAGATTAACACCAAGAAATCAACTTCCTGACAAATCGACGATGGAAAGAGAAATGATTCGGAAGGCACCCTACATCTATCTATCTATCTATCTATCTATCTATCTATCTATCTATCTATGTTAATCTCTTTATATATCATTTTATCTATCTATCTATCTATCTATCTATCTATCTATCTATCTATCTATCTATCTATCTATCTATCTATGTTAATCTCTTTATCTATCTATCTATCTATCTATCTATCTATCTATCTATCTATCTATCTATCTTGGGCACCTCGTCGTGGTGTAATGGTTAGCATGTTTGTCTTGCTAGCACAAGTGAGTTCGATCTTCACAACCCTATACTTTCGGCCTTCCGAAGATTTACACGCTTCGAAAATTATCTCTCTCTTTCTCTCTTTCTCTCTCTCTCTCTCTCTCTCTCTGTATATATATATATATATATATATACATCGTTAGTTAAATTTTGATGATTCTTAGTGCCATAGTGTTGCTGAAGAGTGCGGACATTACAATAATATCTTTTCGAAGCTTCGAAGATGGCATAAATCTGCTCAGATAAGTGAAAATATTCTCCAAAATAATTCTCTATATATATATGTATATATATTTGAATGTGTATATGTTTATTATTAAGACTTTGTTTTCTGTGCTTTCTTTCAAACAACGTCACTATTTTTGTCATAATGGGCACTAAACCTTAAGAAAACGGGGGCGTAAATTGCTATAATGTAAACAAATAATTGAATTCTCTGTCGAATGCCGGTGCCCCGTCTATTTGCACATTAACGAATCGACCCACCCCTGTGCATCTACTCTGTTTATACACCTACAAGAGTAAGCGAATTCACAAACATCGGTATACAACCACGGGAAAGTCTATTTATAAATCGAGAAAAATTTACACGCCTCCAGGCCCAATGCATCCACGTTCATACAAACAGTGATATAGAGTTTTATCGATTCTAATATAAATGAACTCTGCAAAACATATATAAAATATATTACTGGCATTAGCAAGCATTTTTTCATAATATATATATATATATATATATATATATATAGTGCTGAGTTATGAAGCCAAGATTTGAGCCAAGATTTTTTCAGTAGTTTTACTGAAAGACACTTTATTAAAGACACTTTAACAAGCAGGTATTTTTTCAGTTTTTTATATTATTCGGACTATTGTCCTCATCTTTGTTGCCATTTGTACGGCGTTTTGGCCGTTGTACGCGCCGACCCTCTTTAAGTGCTAGGAATTGCGAACAGAACCCTTTATTACAATTACACATGTCCAAGTGGATATAGCTGGTTAGTTACTGTGACTTGACTCAAAGTGTTGTGAGCTCAATAGCAGACTACAGCAGTGGTAAACAAGTAACTTGCCCTACACAAAAGGGATGGAGATGGTATACCCAGTGATTGTAATAAAGGGTTTTGTAGAAATTCCTAGCACCTAAAGAAGGCTGGAGCGTACAACTGTCGAAATGTCGTACAAATGGCAACAAAGATGAGGACAATAGTCCGAATAATAAAAATACTACCTCATCTCAGAAATCTAGAAAAAGGTAATTGTTCGTAAAGTGATCGATATCGAAGTGGAGATAGAGCCTTGATAGTTTTAGAGCAAAGAATATGTCATTTTAACTGAGCAAGTTCATGTCGACTTCGAAGTTTCGTGAGGAATCCGTCACCGGGAGTAATTTTTTTTTCAACAGAAAATATGAATTTACGACCTGTGTCAACTATTCCGTTACCGTTATCGTCGCATACCAGTTTTCTATGTCAACATAACAGAATATCATCATTGATGGTGAATATATTTGTGTAAATGTTCATATAACCACTCTAAAGATAGATTACGTGAGACGAACGCATAGATCAAGGACCAGCGTAATAAAAAGTATTGGAGAATTTTTGTCATTATTTTCATGAGCAATTTAATCTAAAATACGATGTTTAGAACATTACATGATTGAGTATAATAGATATTCATTGCCTATTATATTTAATAATATATACATATGTTTATATATATATGTCATCCACATACAAGGCCGTTTTGCTGTATCACAGCTCATCAGTGTGGCTAGATATATCCACTCGCCTCTGGCCGGGATTGAAACTCGTCCGATTTGGGGTCAGTCGGAGTCGCCACCCGCTAAGCCATCGACGCATGGTATCAGAGAACGGAAATTTTAACGTGTTATATGTCAGCAGTGTTTACATATATATTGTTTTGACAGTTGTCCTCATCTTTTTGACATATTTCTCTAGAACATATGGCTCAGTGGATAAATGTGTCATTTGTATCCAGTGACTTAAACCAAAGAGCTGTGAGTTCAATATTTGGCTAAGAATTGCTGACAAAAAACTTAGAGTGTTGAGTTAAATGGTGATAATTAAGACATCCGGAAGTGGAATGAGTCATGTAATGAGAACAATCTACCCCAGTCATCAAAATAAGAAGATCAGTTCAAAATTCGAATCACCCCAAGAAGGTCAGAACATACAACGGCTGAATTATTGTGGATATTTAAACAACGATCAAGCACCAGTCCGAACAATGTAATCTCAGAAACATATATATATATATATATATATATATATATATATATATATATATATATATATAAACCATACTTATATATATATGCATAGAATAAATATGTATAATATAAAGTTTTTTCGATGCAACTTTCAAGTTTCATTCACGTAACAAACGCCAGGCTTGTATAAAAACGGTCTCTTGTACTATATCAATATTTATAAATGTTACGTGTTAAATGTAACAACAACAAAAAATGATTGACCAAAACTCAGACTTAAAATTACATACAAATATTTAATTTACAAAAACATTAAAAATATTACAAGTATACAGTTTTGTATTCAAAAAGAAAAAAAAAACAGAGTTTATTACAGGCAGGCGAAGAGTTACGAAGGAGAAAGAAGTGTCAAATATCTTTACACAGTTAAGTCAGCGAAGAAGTTTAAGGGCTATACTCGTTGTAAATCCTCAAATGTGTATATAAAGAATAACTATTAGTTTGGTCAATGAAAGAGGCAAAAATATATATTTACCCAAATAGTTCCGTGACATTCTCTTTAAGGTTTCAGTTTTCTTAGCGATTCTTTCGGCTAGATATAAATCTTTGAATCAAAGCCGGAGTTAATAACGTCAGCAAATCCTTTTAACAACTCTACTCTCTTCCCAAAATGTCTTTTTTTAGGGACTAGCACCTAATTTGCATATTCTAGAATCTTTTAGAATTTGCTCACGTTTACTGGAACATTCTGGCATCTTCCAAAACGTTCTATTCCTAATTTTTCTATTTTTACGACTACTTCATGAATTAAAGCTTTTTTGTAATAACAAGAAGGACTCAATAGAATCTCTTACTACAACTTTTTAGACATTATTAATATTATTTAAATATAAACTCTTAGTGACATAATGAAGCAGTCCACTTACTTTTATTTATAAAATTCTGTGTCTTGCGATAGTCCGTCCGTCCGTTCGTCACACATACGAAAACAGTCATATGTTGATCGATAAAAAACAAATTTTATTGAGATGTGCAAATAGGTAAATAGATAATTACAGTTGTTTTTACTTGGGTGCGTAGCTTAGTACTATAAATTTTCATTTATTCTTTTGCATTAATCAAAGGTTTGATTATTTAATGTACAAACTCCCACTATTTATAAAAAACAATTTAATAATTACCAACAAATACCTATTTAATAAAAATGCAGTATTGTTTTTTGCCTATCATTTCTTTAAGCTTTTATATCTACAAGTACCCAGTTTCCAGTTCCCCCTGTGCTTGCAAGTACTATTACCAAATCACAATGCCGAACACTTTAAAAAATTTGGAATTTTTCTCGAAAATATTATTTTCGCATAGCCAGTTGTATGTTGCACGTTTAAGGGTAAGTAATCCAAAAAAAGATTGTGTATTGTGGTACAGTGGATATCGACTCGGAATGACAAATCGGGGAGCCGAGTTCAAACTCCAGTTGAATTCTTTGCATTCACGTACGCACAAATATCCTTGGGAAAGGTATTAATCCGTCTCTTCCCTCCAGTTATGGGTTAAATAACAGGACAGATTGAGTTATATAGCCTTGGCTGGCAACCAGTCTACCGCAGAAAGCAATGACAACCTGCTGCAGAATAATCATCTGCCCAATCAGTCATGTCTCGATAGAGACATGATCACACAAAAGCATATATCACGTATGGCACTTAACTGACTGAATCCTAAAAAATTAATATTCGCTTTTAAAAAGGTAAAAGAATAAATATAAATTTAAATTATTAAAATTAAATGTCCATTAAGTCCTATAAAATTATTAAATTTAAATTAAATGATTAACCCGCGAAGAAAAATTTTTCTTATAGTATATTTTTAAACAAATCAGCTTATCCAAATCCCATTGATTGGTTTGAGAAATGGAACAGAATATAGATTTGTAAATCTCGACAAAAATGTTAGCGATAACTTCAACAGTACTAAATGATGTGAGAGTATCAACAAACATCAGAGTGCGACAGTGTGTAAGAAAATGAATTAAGAAAAACATTGCACAGGCACACACACACACACACACACACACACACACATATTGTGTGGATCAAATGTTACGAAAACTTGACATTCGAAAAATAATGAATGTTTTAAAAAACGCAAGCTGCAGTAAGAAATCCCGCTCACATACCTTCCAGAAATACCCTCCATTGTTAAGCAAAATAAATATCAAATATGCTACTTGGGTTCAGTGAGAAAACTAATAAATCAAAGAACGAATCAAAGGTAAGATAAAACATGATTAACGTTTTTTTAAGGAAAAATGGAAAAAGTTGTAATTTTCATTTGTACCCACTTCCTAAAATAACGATCAGCATTCGTATTTATTATAGTTATTGTTCTATTTTCTTTAAATTCACATGGACGAATATTTAACAATGCGATAGGGAAATTGTTACGGATATTTGATTGTCGATGAACTCTATATAAGCTTATTCAATCATTAACTTAAGAATTAAGATTCAACAGAATATTAAAATAGGAAAACCGTTCATTTTTATAAGGTATTAAGCATATATTAATAAATATACATTTTCCTAACCAGGAAGACGGCTCCTGGTTTCATGCAGACGGCAGTTTTCCGGTGATGAATATAAAACTGTCCGTTACATGATTTAAATTTTAATAAACATATCTGGTTAACCTAGTCCATATACTATATGGTGATTACGTTTTGTTTTAATTCTATATTTAAAATAAATGGGAATTATATTTTCGATTTTAAATATACGGGGTTTAATTATGTGTTTAATTTTTGTATTTAAAATAAACGTGCTTCTAACTATTAGTAAAATTATCAAGTCAAATATACAAATAGATCCCCAAAATTACAAGTATATATATATATATATATATATATATATATATATATACTTGTAATTTTGGGGATATATATATATATATATATCCCCAAAATTACAAGTATATATATATATATATATATATATACTTGTAATTTTGGGGATATATATATATATATATATATATATATATATATACATGTAATTTTGGGGATCCGTATCTCACTACCCAGGTTTCGATCGTTAAGACTCTTGAGACATCGAAACCCGGGTAGTGAGATACGGATCCCAAAAAATTTTGAGTGTATTTTTACTTTACTTCCTCAAGATAGTATTGAGCAATTTTTGTTGCTTAATGCATTCAAGGACGGTCTTTCACTGCCCTACATCTATATATTGTTATACATATATACATACATACATACATACATACTTTCAAAAGGAGATAGTAATATGAAGAGTCATCCTTCAGGGTAGAAAAGTATAGAAATTGTAAGAGACTCGTCAGCAACATGTGAAAGAAGAAAAAGAAAATAATAGAAGCCCTAATGTAAAATGAGGTATATTAAAATCAAGTCTGGGCGGAAGAAATGGGAATAAATTTAGCAGGTTGTGATAGGAGGAGAAACTGGCTATTGTAGCATCCCCAGACCAGGATAATTTATCGAATGAGAGGTCTGAGGTAATGACGGGGTACAGGCAGTGAAAAATGTGTTTCTAGCCAGTACAAATCTGGTTGAGCGTGCAAGTGATTTCATCGGCGTCACGCCCAATTACCCTCACTCTTGCTTGTCCTTTCATCTTCGAAAAGTTTACCGGTAGTTGTGCGTATAAAGAAGCGTCAAGAAATGCAGTTTGCTCTTGCTTACCGATGAGATCAATATGGTTGAAAACTGGGAAGCAAGTAAGTGGTGAACATGCCATTCTTTATCTATTGTTCGCTCTGCATATTCAGTTCTTTTGTTGTGCATTGAGCACTTTTTAAAAATTGTCTAACCAGTATCTCTTTTACTGATATATATATATATATATATATATATATATATATATATATAGCATTTAAATGCTTATACAATGTTTAAACAATAAATAATGTTCAAACAAATAAATTAAATATATCAAATAAATATATACATACATATATGTGTGTGTATTTGTGTGCTTGTGTGTTTTGTAGGATGTATAATTTTAACCGAGACTATAGGAGAGATGATGAAGCCAAGAGGAAAGCAGACAAACGACTCGTTTCTCCGAACGTCAGTTGGTTTTGGCTTATTCCGGTCAAGATGGGAGATAAATACCTTAGAATCTCTAAGGATATGAGTGACTATAAACTAAATAAAGTTAAGAGATCCGACAACCAGAAACCAGAAAATGTTGTCAGCCTGTTTATTTTTAGTCCTTTCGAGCACGTTCGTAATTTTAGTTAAAAATTCTTGTTTTACTTTTTGCAGCAGCCGGCAAAAAAGTCTTTGATCTGGAAATTCTTGCAGAAATCAAATTATGTAGGACTTTAATAAAACTTCCCAGACTTATTCAAAAATGTATTAGATCATTTTTGAAATTTCTTTCTGGAAAATGTTAGTAAAAATATGTTTTATATATGTTAACCCTTACTCATTTAATTTTATGCAATTTCGAGAAATTAAACTTTGCTTACAAAAAGGTTTTATTTGTTTAAGGCAGGAATCATTAGAGAAGATTAATCATGAGTTTTTGTTTTTCAAATTACTGCTTATTTCCCGAAAATCTGCACCGAATTATAAAATAAAGATGAAATAAAATTATGATATTATTTAATTAGAAAAGGTTTTAATTGCTTCTATAAATAAGCTTTATCATGGACATTATTGTTTTAAGGGAAAAAATGAATTGAATAATTAATATTCACAAGAATTGTTTTAATGATTTTGCTTTACAGAAATCGTTTTCATTTTTTAAATGAATATTAATTTATATATAAATCTTTTAAAATTCTATATTACTACCATATATGTGATCTTGCTATTAATTGAAAACTATATTTACAAATCAGAAATTGAAAAGCATCAGGGACCAAAATTTTTAACATAATTAAAAAATATATATATATATATATATATATATATATATATATATATATATATATATATATGTGCGTGCGTTTGTGTGTGTGTGTGTGTTTGTATATAGGTGCCCACTTATAAATATAGACAACCATACACGACATTATCAAAAGCGATGATTATAGCAAATTTAAAGTCAAAATTGCTAAAATTAGATTACAGAGTATTTTCTAATACGTATGAGTAAGTTTATTTTAAATACAAATTTGCGTAGTTCATGAAACAACAAGTTTAGCTACCGGCGAGGCAATATATATATATATATATATATATATATATATATATATATATATATATATCAATTCCTTTTCTGAATCTTATAATTTTTATTCATTTTCTATCAGAAAACTCTGAAAATTTATGTTCAAATGAAAATGTATCGATTAAGAATTATATATATATATATATATATATATATATAAAATTCGAAAATCTATTGCAAAATTTGTTATATATATATATATGTGTGTGTGTGTGTGTGTGTGCACGGGTGCATATCTGTTAAATATATTGATTAAAAATGACCTTACGATAGACACGTGACTTTGGTGTATAAGCTGTTGGATGCTATGTCTGAATTTTACGAGTTTATTTAAATGTATATGTTAATATGTCAAATGCCATATGTGCTCATCAAATACGAGCTTTGGTGCTATTTATTTGTAGCAGTATACTGGAGGAATGATTAAATCTTTATTGCAATTGTTGGGAGTGTTTTCTTACTTTGTTGATATCTGTATGGTAAAGGTCTGCATTTTATACAAGCCATATTATCCGCCCTCTATTTTTGGAAAGTTTTTGTTTTAAAAACTCGATTTGTACGCTGTAGTTTACGATTTGTATTATACTCATTTGATTATTTTCGTCTCTTATTGTTTTGCTATTGTATGTAACACAGTTTAATGTCTTTTTGTAATTACTCTTCCTTATATATATATATATATATATATATATATATATATATATATGTGTGTGTGTGTGTGTGTGTGTGGTTTTCAAGAATACTATATTTATCGGCTAAAGTGCTCAATATCAGGGATAGATCGTATATAAAATATAAACGTGAACATTGTGTTTAACATATAGCAATGGCAATCTGTTTCATACTTAAACGCAATTTCCAGGATATGTGTGTTGTATTTTGGCTCAACTATTTATATATGTTGAAAAATGCTGCATTATAGAAAATTCAGTATCCCTTAACTGCCATTTTCATTAGTGGCCGCCTGAGTTAAACGGCGCTTCGGTCATTGTTTACACTTAGTGTAACAGCTGTTGGACGCGATGGGTTTTCTAACATTAATCGAGTACTATTGAACAAGTTAAGAGGCTCATCCATTGTTCCCTGTTTAGGATGTGGTTTCCGACTTTCTCTTTTCCAATCTTCTCACTTTGTTTTTTGTTTTTCTTTTCAATTGGAGTAGATAGATCTATCTATCGCCCTGTTCACACTCCACTAATGTCTATTGAACAGATTGAGAGGCTCATCCCTTGTTCCCTGTTTAGGATGTGATTTCCGGCTTTCTCTTTTCCGATCTTTTCACTATTACGTAGCCCCCTGCACATCAGTGGCGTTACCGCCTTGCTCGGTTTGATTCGATTTTTAAAAAAAACTGTATTTGTGTATTCTTTTTATTATTTTGTATTAATCTCAATGTTGATATGAAAATATGGACACCAAACTCAACATTTAGTGTGGCATTTTTAATTCATTTAATAATTCCGCTATATCAGTTACACTGTATTATAAATATATAAATCCATCTCCTGTGATCAAAATACAAAAACAAAATTTAGTAGGTGCCGTGTAATTCGCTTGACGCCATGAATTGATTTGTTAAGAAGAAGAAAAGAAAGGGATGGTAATGTCATTACTTTCATAAACTTTTTAATTAGCTTTTTAAATTGACGAAGTAATTTTAAAAAAATGCTATGGTTTGCGGCAAGTCGCATATTCGCGAAATGGCGAATTGATTATCATGATAATTATAGAAAAGTATCTCAACGTGATGCAGGGAATTATTTGTGAGTTGGTTTACCAAAAGCGAAGCGACGGCATATTTTTTCTTTTATTTTTTTATAATTTATTCTTTTCTTTAAGTCTTTCTATCTTTGTCCTTTCTCTTCTTTTCTTTTTTTTAGTCACTAATTTTCTTTGATGTGCGTGATTTATCCGCAAACTTTTTCTGGCATGATATAATCTCGTGACGTACACCGATCATTTGTCAGGTATGAAGAGGTGCCGTGTGTGAATTCTCTAGGCGAAAACACAGCGTGACTATCATTTCATCTTGTGCGTTTAGTTCCTTTAAAAGAATGACAATATATATATATATATATATATATATATATATGTATGTATGTATGTAAAGACGTATGCTGATATCAAGGTTCTAAAACATTTTCTTACTGCTTATATTCTTATCGTGACTGATTGTAGTGGCGTACCCTTTGATATCAGTATAGAATACAATGTATGGTTACAACAAAATTGATAGCGTACAAACTGTATTTTGTCTATAGTTCAAAAAGGTCTTGCAAATCTAATGACATGAATGAACTTAGTATTTTCGTTAATACGTTAATGAAATCCAGGTAACATTTCACAGCCACACACAATAAGCATTGTTATCTAACAGTTTTGAACGATTTTTTTCTTAATCTTACCTACTGTTAAAAAATAAAATGATTTCACAAAGGTAAAGATATTGTTACGGGATATTTGTTCTCCTCATCAAACAAGTACAAAAATGTCAATATATTGGAATTATTCTAACAAACTTCGGATAATGCGATGCTGAGATATGAAGACGCATCAGGATGGCCAATGTGCATTACAAAACCTAAGAAAATTATTAAGAGACAGGAAAATTTCGTTAGAAGCAGACAAAAAAATAATATTGAAATATTAAAATTTCAGTAACTGTGAAATATTTTGGAAAAAAACGGTAAGAAACACTGGAATGGCCACAGATGCATTACAAAAGCTAAGAAGAGTATTAAGAATCAGGCAAATATTGTTAGAAACAATAAAAAAAAAGAATATTAAAATGTTATGTGATATCTCTCAACCGCTATGGCAGAGAAATCTGGACAACCACACAAGGATGAAGATGAGTCTTAATTTTATTTTCAGATGGCTGGTATAAATCTTAAATTATTTTCAAGATGAAATGAGATTTCTTTAAATTTGAAGAACACCATTATTTTTAACGGGTAAAGTAGCCGAAATGACAAAAAAAAAAATAATGGAAAATATACAATTAGGATTCACTGAGTGCAGAATTGCATTTGCTGGGAAAAGTAAACGAACTTATCAAAGTTATTTAGACAAAATATTTTTCATTGTATTTTGACGATATGTGATTCTAGGTCAAAATACGGCACTGAGGATTTCCTGTGTACTGATTACCAGGACAGGTGATAAGAACGGGCAGACAATAATAGAAAGTGAGTTTTCTCCCCTTCCTCTGGAAGTCGAAATAGTTAAATGATATTACTTACATGTCAAGATAGTAAGTCATATATACGAAGAGGGAAATATAAACCCCATACCTAAGTTTAGCACCTTGTGTTGTTAATAAAAGTGGGGTGGACAACGGGATTAATTAGGTCGAGCCCCATATTTAGAATGAGAAGGTAGAAAAACATTGGTTGGGGCTTGAGAGATAGTGCAAGAGACAGTCCAAATTCAACCAGCAGGAAATTAAATAAACCATCATCCCGTGGGGATATATTAAACGAACATTATCGTGCTACTGAAATAGGAGCTAACTGATATTTCTCTTAATTTTGATTTGCTTGTAATCTTGTATTTATTCGATATATAAATATATATATAAATCTACAACGTGGCATTACGGTATTAAATCTGGTTTTTAGTTTATACCAATCCCTTGCGTGTCTGGACCGAACTTTTCAAGTGACAACAAACAATCCTGTTTTAGTTAATCCGAGCATCGACGATTTTTCTTGGAGAAAATAGAAAGAATAAGAAAGAAATATCGTTAGAAACAAAGAAAATAGTAACCCTGTACTCTTATGGAGTATATGAATGCTGAGAGTATCATGGACCGAACATATAAGCAATGATAAATTTTCGAAACCTTGGTAATTGAAAGAAACTGATTAACATTAGAAAGAGGCATTTGACATTTTTGTGACAGGTAAAGAGGAAAAAGGCTTCGTAAAATGGATACTTGCAGGATAGATTGAGGAAAAGAGGAAGAAGAGGACAGATGAAAGTATCGCATAATATATTTAAGGAGCTTGAGTAAACGAATGGTGGAACAGAGCTTTGGAGAAATAAAAAAAACTAAGTATATTAAGTGAGACAAAGAACAGAAAGATGTGAGATGGGGCTAGGATAGTCTTTGTCTTGTAAAAACACGGCATATACAAGAAGATATGCCAGTGAATGCCGGATAAACTCACAGATGAAAAATCGACTTGATACAACAGAAATCTGGTTTTACAGATGGATGCTGAGAAAACCATGGATTAAACATACGAGCAATGACACACGCAGAAACAACTTCCTCACTGATCGAGAGATTTGAAGCAGCAGAAATGTGGTTCTAGAGAAGGATGTTGACAATACTATAGACCGAACAAGTGCGCAACGAAAATTAAAAAAAAATGGAAACAAAAAGAAAACATATTAACGTCAGAAAGAGACAGTTGAAATTTCTAGGTCATAATAAGGAAAGATGGCTTGAAAAATCTGATACTCAGGAGACAAATTCTAGGTAAGAGAGACAGAGGAAAATAGGGCCCAACTTGTTTAGTGAGATTAATTAAATGAATATGTGGAACAGGGTTTAGAAGAAATAACAAAAAGACAATATCTATTAAGAGGTTCGCTTTTTTTATATAATTGCATCACCCCAAGTCAAGCAATACTGCCACTGGTGTGCATGGTGTTACAATATAAGAAGCGGGACGATAAGAAAAGAAAACAGGGCAGGTGACGTTGTAGAAAGGATTAGAGGGAAGAGGGAGTCACGGAGATAGAAGATGGCAATTGATGTTATATATAACATTTGGAGATTGTAACTATCAGAGAAACAAGCATTGGTAAGAGAGCTCCACAGGCGAGAAGTGCGAGGAAAGACACTGAGAGAGTAGAATTGGCAGATACATTTGCCTATTTTGACGGCAAAACTTAATTGCCAATCTATTTGCACAGGTAAATTTATGAGAGCGGGATACCAGGGAATAAAAATACAAAAGAACAGGAAGTTGTGGAGAATTCTAATCGCTTATATCCTGAGGTACATTCCACATAAAGAAGAAGAAATGCAAGAAAATCCCCAATCATTTATCGCATTGTTTTTCAAACAGATGGGTTTTATTTTGCTATACAACTCCAAAACTTTGAAAGAAAAAGTCTTCAAAAGAAGTTTGGTTCTTTATTAAACAAGAAAATCTGCAAAATCATCTGAAAGGTTCTTTCGAAGAGTTTTGGGTTACTTCTAAGTGACTTTCAAATTAGTTGCTAAGCAAGAAAAGAAGGAAAAGAATGCAAATTTTCCCAGTGTAAGAATTAACTTATGTGCCATCTATTTCATTGCTGTCATCTGCTGTCAACGTTATAAGCGATGATAAAGAGAAGAGGAATTTGTCGTAAAACGTACTTCATTATTGCAGGTATTAATGCCAAAAAGTGAAGAAGGAAGAAATTCCAGAAAACCAAAAACAAATCCTTTATTTGTAAGAGTGGAATATCACTTGACTTTGAACACACTTGACTTTGAACACACATTTTCTAAATAAATTTAAACCATCAAAAATGATAATATTTGTTGTTTCCTTACAAGGAAATATTAGGCATTCATTACTTGAGCATCCAGTGCTGTTTTTCTGTCTCTCAAAACACATTGTTAAATGCGAAATCATGTTTCTCAAGTCGAGTAGTTATTTTCGCTCTTTCCAGGATAGACGTGGGTTTTTCCTAACCTTCTGTTTGAAATGGGGTAGAAAATCGACATTTTGGTTATGTCATTATGTTTCTTTCGAGGTAGATATGATACCCAATTTAACAGTTACTTCTTTTGGAAATCATCAAGTAGTGTATTTTTTGTTTGTTGGCACAGTTCATTGTTTGTGGTTCTGTAGTGCCAGTCCAACGCAGAATGATCTTTTCCATTCAAGGCCTTTTTAACCATTGATTTTTTAATCTTATATAGCAGACAGATTACATATTTCTAAACGGGTTTTGCGCCATGCCTGACATCCATGTGAAAGTCTCGATTTTACTGATTTGGTTTAATAATAATGTGCGACGTTGGGCAAATCTACTCGAGCATTTTTCTTCTCCTCTGCTTAATTTCTTATGGCTGATCCATACACAATTTTTTTTGTTTTTATTTTTTATAATCATTTTACTCCAAGCAAAACAGAAATGTCGCTGATGCGCAGGGGGTTATAGTGAGAGAGAAAAAAAACAAGATACAGGGGATGTTGAAAAAGGATAAGAGATGGGTGGGAACGAAAGAGATTGAATATAGCCATTGACGTTGTATTCAAAGTTTTGAAGAATGTAGTTGTCGGGGAAGCAAGCATACAGAGTACCACAAAAAGGAAGAGCATGAAAAGAAACTATTAGAGTAGAAGAGGAAGTTACATTTAACTATTCCGACTGTAATTGGTGGGATGTTGGTGTCAATCTAGAAGCTCGCATAAATATATGTGGTCAGGAGGTCGGTGAGAAACTGACTGAAAGCGGGCTGCCAAGCCAGGATAGATTATATTGCAGATTCTCCTTTTGATTTTGTCGAGAACTTTGAGATGAATAGCAGGAGCATCCGAATAGATATGGCACCAGTATTCAATGCATGGAAAATGGTAGTTTTATAACAGGCAAAATGGATTTTGCCGAGAAAAACTTCCTGGCCTGACATAGTGACGCAACCTTCCTAACAGTAGATAAAGTGTTTAGTATTTATCCATTACACAACCTGTATTTTAGGATGGATTTTGGGTAGGTGCCATCTCTGCTTTCATTTCAATTCCTGATCATAGTTTCTGTTTTGCAATGGTTTTCTTCAGTTCCTCCTCAGTTATTTATCTATCAAATATGCTAAGAATAACAGTAATAAAAATATTCTCATATATTTGTTAATAATTTTATACTTTTATTAGTAATAATAATAAGCAGTACATTTGATGACAAACTCATTATTCCAATGTCCACCGTTAAATATAAATGCGTATTCATCCGTGTATGTTTTTATGTGCGTACATACGATGGCCTCACCTTGTCTTAGTGGAGGGGTTTGCTTAGTCCATTGATTCTAAGATGAATAGAGTCAGGAAATCTAAACTCTTGTTAAGGATACCTTTATCAGCATTGTTGATGACGATTGTCCAAGCGATGCATTTACATTATTCATTCAATAACTATATTTTCTCAGCAACGCTTGTTTCAAACCTTGACACGATATTCTCTTTTGTTTTAGTTTATTTACATCTCTTTTCCAGGGAAAAATAATGTATAACACTTGATCTAACAGAATTATTTTGTATACTGAATAGCACTGTTTCAATAGTATTGCGGGTATTAACTACTGACCACTGAAAATATATCCTTTCCGGGATTTGAACATAAAATCACTATCCTCTATCACGTGTTCTAAGAAATAGAAATAAATGCAAGTCTGGCACTAGAAACAAGAAAACACTTGAGTGACAAAAGACGATTTTAGAATATTTCCGCTTTTGAAGGAGTCTTATTTTTCTTACAGGGTTGTAATTCGCATATTTTCGAAATCTTAACAGATCAATGCATTCATTTCTATAGTAACATTATCTGCAATGCATCTCTAGCGGTCGTTTACATAGTACGAACGCACGTAATGGCTCAACAAAACATACATTTGCATACGAAATGGATGGAGCCAAGTACGTACGCATGAAAAAAAAACATGCTGCTTTTTAAAAGTTTGATAAGCGATATGTCCCGGATAGGTATAATCAATAGACGTAGTATTATTTATTTGTCTTCCCACCTATGAGAAAATGTCACACAAGGCCTTTTTAATGTGGGTAATCCGGGCCATAGAGCCCAGCCCAAAATTTACTGACTAATGATCCCCAGACGAAACTCAACCCTTCGGCGGAGCCTCGACTGGGCCACCACTTTCCACCCAAACGCAGATAGTTCGACAACATGAAGTCAATAGGCGTACTTCTAGACGTCCTCGCCTTGGTCTGTATTTATGGCTAACACCAGCCAATCATATTACTGTGAGGTGGAACCAAGGTGCATGCATATTCATTACATCAATAAGCAAAGAATAATTGCTTGCAGACGAAAAGAACGTGTTCGTTTCAAGATTAGTAAATTCATTTGGTTGTCGTCGCTGTTCTAATTACTTGTTTTGAAATGAACCAAAGCAATTCTTGGAAACAACGCTGGTATCGAGATGGGAACATTAGAAAAAGAAATAAATTTTATTACGAAATAAACAGACTCCTCCCACAGTCATTCAAATAAAGTATATTAAGTTTTCAAAAGACAATGGAATAAAGTAATGCAATCTGTTTCGCTTCAGCATTTTCGATGGTTTATTTCACAAGTGTTGGTCGAAGAAACTGGACGCTTATTTGGAATCGATAAACGCGTTCAGTACGGACATGTTTTATGAAAGCCTATATTGACGCTGTCATTCGTTAAGAAAAGAAGATCTGCAATCTTATATGCAAGAGTTTTGAAGCAAGCTAAAACAATTTTAGTAGGAGAACGTGAGACCTGTGTGTACCCTGTTTGAAAACATCTGATATATATATATATATATATATATATATATATATATATATATATATATATATTAAATATACGAAACATATTAAAAAACGTGATAACATATGTTTATGTTTGTTACACTGCCTTCTGCACATGTGTGCCTATAGGTCGTACTATTGTAGTCACGTGATCAAATTTCGAGGTTGATCAAGAAGAAGCAGTACACACGTCAACCTCTGCCACATCAGCAAGTTCTAGAGATGGTATCGAAGAACCGAAATGAGAGCATTTTCTTTGTAGATTTGGATCACTGCTCCTTCTTCCTCTTTGGTGCGTGTCACGTATGGCACTTGATTGAAGGACAGAGTGATGTCTAGCCTCATTTGGTGTTCCAGAGTTTCAGCTTTTGGTCACATCTAAACTAAACATTAAAGATCAACTGGATACTCCGACGTGGTGTAAATGTCAGAAAAGTTTTCTTGTTAGGATAATTACGACTGAATCGTGAGTTTGATGTTCACTGGGTGCCCCATGCTTTCGGCCTTGTGCCACATCTAATCTAGACTTAGAAAATCATTTTTGCACCACGATGTCGTGTAATTGTTTACAAGCTTTTCTCGCTAGAACAATTCAATTGAGTGGTGAATTCGGTCCTCATTGGTTGTTCCATGCCTTCGACTGACAGTGACATGTATCATACCCGTCCATCATATGTTTGTCTTCGGTTTAATCTTATTTTACTCGGTTTTATTTAAAGCTAAAAAGGTTACTGATCCCATTCTATTATCTTTTCTACTATGCTTTTTTGTTATTTTTGATTTAAGATAAATAGTATCACGGTTCAATTATTTCCATTAGTTTTGTCTTGTAGAAGAGTTAAATTTCTGTCTTCGAGAAATTCAATTCGTAACGGTTGGCCAGCGAACGTAAGCCGCATAGCTCGACTATATTCTGTAAAAAATGGTTTAATTTCTATTTTTGTCTGCAGAAATTTAATTAAATCAACTTTTCAGTGTTATCTGCTTGTGGTAAGTCAACCGGGATTCAGTCCATTTTTCAGTCTGTTATTCTGTAATTTTTGGAATTTATTGTTTTCTTTTCGTTTTTTGTTCGTCTTTGATTTTTGATTTTTTGTCAATTAGTTTGTGTAAATTATTTTGCAATTCAAGGTTATTTTTTACTTTTACTAAGTTAAAATTTTGTCAACCTCAGTCACTTTTTTTTTTTTTAATTGGAGTAGATAGTTCCTACTATCGCCCGGTCTCACACTCCACCCCTTTCTTTTGAATGCGTTTAGAGGTGATCACCTTGTTTCTTGTTTAGGAAGGGGTTCCCGGTTCATAACCTTTCTCCGGTCTTGGTGTTAGTTCAGCTGGAAGCTCTTTGCAGTTACGGAGTATAGTGGCAACGTCTTTACATTCTGAGGGTACCGGGTTGGCAGTTTCCTGGTTGCTGCTTCCGACTGGTAGTTAGGCGCCCGAACTCTTGCGTAGCGTCTTGAGAGGCTGCTCTGATCAACAACTGAATAATACCGGGGTTCTTGTAGTGCCATATCGCGCATGGACGGGCGTCCCTGCATAAACGTTCGGTGGGCAACTCCGAGGCCACATTATGTTGTAGGCCGCGCCAGTCTCCATCCTTCACAAGTTGCAAATGATTGACCGACTGATTCTATTCTGAGTCCTATCCTTAAATGAATCACTATGGAAAAAAGCAAACATAATAGCAAAACTAAACTAGCTCATTTGAAAACGCCCAAACCTGTCTGCATCTCTTTCACTAACATACGCGACATCCGCACCAACTTCCTCAACATAGATTCATTCCTCCATAATAACTCACCTGATATATTAGCCCTATGTGAAACTAATCTTAACCCTTCTATCCCCTCATCTGAGTTCTACGTTCCTGGCTACCTTCCCCTCTTCAGGAAGGACTCCAATGTTCATATGCATGGGCTTGGTGTCTATGTCAGCGAACACCTTCCCTTAGCTAGGGTGTCATCTTTTGAATCCCCAGATCATTCTTTCATGTGTTTCCGCCTCTCACTTCTCAGCTCGATTAGCTATCTCTTCTTTCTCTACCGCTCTCCTTCATCCCCTGACTGTTCTTTACTTGACATCATTTCTGACAATATCGACAAAGCCATTTCTTTCCATCTCTCTGCCCATGTATTCGTGTTTGGTGACTTTAATACCCACCACACCAAGTGACTGAAGAACGCTGTCACTAACCCTGCTGGTGTCCACACCATGAACTTTTCAATCACCCAATCCCTTACGCAAGTAGTGGACTTCCCCACGCGTGTCTCCGACAACCCTAACGGAAGGGACTCACTGCTTCACTTTCATCCCAGACTCTTGCACTACCAGACAACTCTGCCCACTCGGAAACTCTGACCACACTGTAGTGTCCGTCAATATTTCACTCCACTCCCGCCCGACCGATGAAATCCAGACAAGTAGAATGTCCTACTGCTATCAAAGAGCAGACTGGGATTCGTTCCGAGACTTCCTCTGTGACATCCCTTGGAACAACGTCTTTAGTCTTCCCATCGAAGGATGTGCATCCGAGGCCTCCTCCTGGGTTAAGGCTGGCATCGATGCCTTCATCCCTGCTAGGAAATTCCAGCTTAAATCTCATTCGTCTCCATGGTTCTTACCCGCTTGCTCGGCTGCCATTGCCCACCGGAATCTTTTCTTCCGACTCTATCGTAACTACGCGTAGGACCAAAACAGGCGCCTTTTCACTTCAGCTCGTAATAAGTGTAAAAGGATACTTAACGAAGCTAAGATGTTGTTTGCTGCCAGAATGAAGCAACGCATAGCATCCTCTAAATTCGGCGCTAAAGACTACTGGCGACTCTGTAAAAGAGTACTTAACAAGAGCAAATCCACGATACCCCCGCTAATCAACAAATTTGAGGTCCTCACCTCCCCAGCAGATAAGGCTGAATGCTTTGCCCGCAGATTCTCGAACAATTCGAGTCTGGACTCATCTGGAGTTTTACACCCGTCTTCTCACCTAGAACCGAGGCACAACTGAATGATATCCACATTACAACTTCGCTTGTCTCTAAGATAATCTTAAAACTTGACCCTCACAAAGCGAGCGGTGGTGACGGAATCCTAACAATAGTCTTAATGAAATGTGCCCCTGAACTCTCCTCTGTCCTTTCTAAGCTCTACAACCTCTGCCTATCTGCTTCTTGCTTTCCTGCCTGTTGGAAATCTTCTTCTCTAGTTCCTATATTTAAAAACACTGGAGAACCCTCTGACCCTGCAAATTACCGCCCTATCAGCCTTCTTCCGATCTTTGGCAAAGTGTTCGAAGCCATTATCAACGCCGAGGTGGTTCAGCATCTCACAGCGCACAGGCTCCTCTCGGACAAGCAATATGGTTTCCGCTTCACCAGGTCTACTGCTGATATGCTAACGACCATCACCGAGTGCATATAGCAGGCACTCGACAGGAATGGCGAATCCCGAACCGTTGCATTGGATATATCTAAGGCGTCCGACAGAGTTTGGCATTCTGGCTTTGTATGTAAACTGCGGAGGTATGGTATAACTGGACATTTGTTTGAACTAATCCAGTCATTCCTCTCTAACCGCACAATGAAGGTGGTATTAAATGGACATGCCTCCCAGAAATACCATACAAACGCAGGTGTCCCCCAAGGCTCCATCTTACGTCCTACACTCTTCCTGATATACATTAATGATCTCCCTGATTCCATAAGAGCCCAAATAGGTTTGTACGCCGATGACACCGCAGTTTACTCTCGCCTCCTACAAAAATCTGGTGTAGGCGTCAAAGCTAACCTCGCAGCCGAGATTGAAAAAGACCTCCAATCTATATTGGACTGGCGTAAGAAATGGCTAGTAAATTTTAATGCTTCTAAAACGAAGCTACTCTCAATTAACCATCATCGACAATCTCACCTACCTCCCATTAGCATGGACCAGGCTTGTCTCCCAGAGAGTAAAACACGACGCCTCCTTGGTCTCACACTTTCAGCGGACCTCAAATCGAATGACTATATCGAATCCATTGCTAAATCCGCTGCTATGAAATTCGGTTCTCTGTGTAAGGCCCGGAAGTTTTTTCCGTCTAAATCTATCCTGCACATATATAAATCTACCATCCGCCCGTGCATTGAATAATGCTGTCATATCTGGTCGGGTGCTCCTGCTATTCTCCTCGGGCTTCTCGATAAGTTTCAGAGGATGGTCTGTAATGTGACAGATACCGACTTGGCAGACCGCCTGCAGTCTCTCCCCCACCGGTGCGACGTGGCTTCCCTGTGTCTCTTCTATAAATACTTTCACTGCTTCTGCTCCGATGAACTTAGATCACTGGTGCCCCCTAAATACGAAATTGAACGAGATACTAGATTAGCAACTAGATCCCCCCTTTTACAGTGAAACCGATAAAATGCAACCGTAACTTCTACTCCAACAGTTTCTTTCCTCGCACTTCCCGACTGTGGCATTCTCTTCCACACGATTGCTTCCCCGACGGCTACAATCTCCAGGAGTTTAAATGTAAGGTCAATAGACACCTCCTAACACACTAACCTGCTCCCATTCTATCAAACAATCTTCCCATCTGCCCAACCTTCATCCTCGCTATCCTTACTCTACTGTCACCTTCCTTCTGACATTCCCTATGTTTAACCACTCCTTCTCTTTACCTTCCCCTATGTAGCCCCATGCGCAATAGTGGCAGTGGAATGCCTTGCTTGGGGTGAGATGATTAAAAAAAATGCTACAACCACCTATAGTTTTACCATTTAATCATTTCTATTATAAATATTGTCTCTTTAACATCCATGTCGCATATTGGCCTAGAATCGATTGAGCCTTGTTTTCTTATTCAACACTATCTTCATTATTCATTAATTAAACACGTTAGGGCCCTACCTTATTTAGCTACTGAACCTCACTATCTTTTATTTTTATATAGATGACTAACTGATAGCGGTCACGGATGGGAATCTACAAGAACTTCTACAGAATGTAGTGAAGCAGAGAGAGAAAGAGAGAGAGAGAGTGAGAGAGAGAGAGTAAGAGAGAGAGAGAGTGAGAGAGAACGAACGAACTAAATATCACCGCCAAAAAGATGAAATGCATGGTTGTCAGAAAAAACATGTTCAACGTGCAAAATACACATTTGGGATATCGAAATAAAACAAGTGCAACAATTTAAATATCTGGAAAGTGTTACACTGGCATCGGATTGGGAATTGGGATAGCCAAAGTTGCATTTCAGAATCTTAAAATAGTGTTGTCACACATGGACTTGTGTTCCCGCTGCATATCGAGAGATTCTTGATAAAATCTAAAGAACGGTTAGCAATACTATTGGTACTTATCTAGCATCTCAGCTTCAGTTATTTTCCCACTGTTGCCTCCCTGTGCCTTTTCTATAAATATTTTCAGGTTAACTGTTTAGATGAGTTCATTAGCATGAGGCCTAGACTTTTTGAATTTCGACTGACGAAGAGGTCTCACCAATTTACAGTTCAGTTTAATCTTCAAACATTTAATTGTAATATCAATCGCTGTCTACCGTGTTTGGAATGACATTTTTATTGTTCCTACACCTTAGTAATGTATCAGTTTTAGTGGCTTTATTTCCTTAGTTGTGGGTTAAAAAATAAAAAAAAAACAGAAAGAAACAGAAAAATATCGTTAGAAACATTGAAAATGTTGATAACTGTTATGTAATATCAGTCCTACCATATGGCAGTAAATGCGGGATAACCTCCTCACTGATGAAGAGGAGACTTGACGAAACAGAAATGTCTTTCTGCAGAAGTATGCTGTGGATATCATGGGCCGAACATGAGAGCAACAACGAAGTTTTAAACTTATAACTAATATCAAGAAGAGAATGATGACAATTTCAAGGATCATAATAACGAAAGTGAGCTTGGGAAATATGACAGACTGAAAGCAAAAGGGACAGTGAAAACAAAACATAACTTACATAGTGAGCTTGAGTAATTGGATGGTAGAAAAGGTTTAGGAGAAATTACAAAGAGGCTAAATTTATTAAGTGCTACGAGGAACTGGAAATTGTGGAAAGCCATGATCACCTAAGTCCTAAAGAGAAACGGGACATAGAAGAAGACGAATGTGAACTACTCAAATATTTCTATTTGATTACTTACTACCAGTCATTCGTATCCGTGTCATTTTATCTTCATTCCATTTAATATCAATACGTATACTTAACTGATATTTCTTGGGCATTTCAAGATTATATTTTTTATTGTATTTTTAAAGCGACATTTCATTTAGAGGGTGCGATGGATGAATTGGCTAAATGATGCAAAAATGAAAAAAATCTCAGTTATCTAATCTTAACCGATATATTTACCAAAACTACATAAAATATCTTGAGATATCTTTATTTAATAAAATCGCCATTGACTTCAACCACGGTCACCAGAAGAGTTCGGAATCACATTAAAATCTATGGATGTTCTCCTTATGTAAGTTTGTGAATGCTGCCATGATCCTTGAGTCATTTCATCTTAGGTGTTACGAGGAGTTTTGTTGTTCTCTCACTCAAATGTGCCCCACACATAATAATCAAGGGGTTTGCAGTCTTGGGAGTTAGATGGGAGCGATTTGGTGGCAGAAATTTGGTGGGAGTTAAAGGGGTGATTTGGTGGCAGAAATTCTCTGACAGCCATGACTGGGTCTTTCTACTTGTGTGCCATGTTGCTGAGATCTGTTGCCAGACAGAGGGTTTTCTACCAATCATACCCTTGACTCCGGGGCAGAACTACCTCCTCAATATACTTGATGTAAGACTTTGTGTTGAGTATTAGGCCATGTGGGAAGAAGAATGAAGGCATAACGTGACCATAACGAGTTATCACTTCATACATCTTCGTAATCACAATAAAAGTCTTTCTGTATCATATTTACTGTCCTCAGATTGACACCCAAATACTCTGAACAGTTCTTATTGGAGCTCCTGGCGTTATTTTCAGCATGGTGTTTCCAATTTGTACAGACGGTGCCCACTTGAATCTGCGCAGTCAACAAAATTAAAAACAAAAACCGCGCATGCACGAAATTAAAAATATAAAATGGTGACAATTTCCGATCGCACCCTGTATTTCACTTTAAAGAACTTTTCCCTTTGCAGTTTATTTTTTTTTCTTGGAATTGCGCTCGATGTGATGCTAGCTGGGGCCAAATGTCGACAGAAAATGGTAAATTGTTTGAATAATCTCTGTTCAAGTATGTATAGATTCTTATAATTTAATAGAAAAAAATGCATTCGAACATCGCTCCGTTCTCCCTCCTATGTATACTATTTATTGATTTCTTTAATCACTTCGCAATAAGATTAGATAGTCCGGTTGACGCCCCACCCCATTCTTTTGAAAAGAGTTAGAGCCGAATCCCTTGTTTGCTATTTAGTATAAGGTTTCTTATTTTTATTACAATTTACTTCCACCTCTATACTCCTAAGGTCTACGCTTAAACTCTGAAAATATACTATTTATTGATTTATTTATTAATTCCTTAATAATATTTGATAGTCAGGTTCACACTTCTCCCTGGTTTTTGAACAGGTGTAGGTGTTCATCTCTTGTTTAGGATTAGATTTCTGTTTCCATTCTCTTGCACACCTTGTAGTCACTTACGTCTTAGTGGACTTGTGGTTTGTTTTACATGAATTGATTAAGAAATTGATGAATATAATACTTAAGAAACACGCATATACACTAATACATATTTACACACATGCACGTATATAAATTATCCAGCTCCCTCTGATCTTTTAAATTTATATCTCATTCCAATTAATGCAAATATTAGGGCACAGTAGAAATTGAAATGTTATAAAAAAACATAAATTTTGAATTAAAAAAAATGTTGAATACAATTTTATAAAATAAAGGCTAATAATCATTTACTTGAATAAAAGAAAATCTTTAAAAGTTGAAGAAAAACTAAATAAAACACGTTTTAAAAGATGAATATTAAAACAAGTATTCAAAACAAGAGCAGTCGAATTCTGCTAACGTGTAACAAGAGAAATGTTCCTTTCTTTAATATATATATATATATATATATATATATATATATATATATATATATAGTGGCGATGTGAACCATTGTCTGAAATTAAAAGTACTGACAGTCAGTGGAATACTGATAAAAGTCTTTTAAGGCAAGCAGACTTTCCAATAAAATTCTCAATATCAACGAGCATGAACATCATTAATATGACAAAAACTTTGTCACTTAGCTGATTGATGTTATCTTCAGAACCCCGACTCCAGAGTTTCGTAGGCAGTTCTAAATTGCCAATAACTCCTGAAGAATGGACAGATAAACTCGATTACGAAACTTTGGAGTCGGGATAGTGAACATAATATCAATCCTATAAATTTTTACTCCTATTAATCCTACACACACACACACACACACACACACACACACACACACACACACACACAAATACACTGACAGACATACACACGCACAAATATATATATATATATATATATATATATATATATATAGGCTGTGGATGTTGAGTGAATTGTGATCAAATATGGATTAAATTCCGACGGCATGATAGAGTAATGAGCAAATAGGACATTTGCTTATATAGAGGAGGAAAAGAAAGAAAGGAATTTGATCAAAGAAAGACGAAGGAACGAAAAGGAGAGAGTGAGAAAGATGACGATTAAGAAGATAATAGGAGGATGAAATAAAGAAGAGTAGAGGTTAGGAGGGAAAGAAGTGACACGAAGAAACAGAGGTGAAGAAAGAATGGAGAGTGAGTGAAGAAGAAGAAGAAAAAAGTGGCAGTAAAGGAAAATTAAGATGAAGAGGAGGGGGATTAACAGAAGAAAGAGAAGAAGAGGGAAGATGAATGAAAAAGAGAGGGCTGAAGTACAAAAGTAGAAGCAGATGAGAGAGGATTTAGTGAGGAAAATGAAGAAGGAAATAGGAGAATGTGTCAAGAAGAGACGGTGTAGTAGAGAAAAAGGGAGGAAGAAATTGATAAAGATAATGAATGGAGGGTAAAAGAAGAAGAATACAAAGAAGTGAGAGTAAAGGAGTTTGAAGAGAGAGATAGGAGGACGATTTAAAAAAAAATAAAGGGAACAGTAATGAAAAGAATTAAAAGAGAGCGTGATGAATAAAAAGAAGAGGAGAAAGTGGGTAGTGAGGAAGATAATATATAAGATAGAAGGACGTGGTGGAAAAGAAGATACGTTGTTAAGAAAGGAAGAGGGGAGTAGAAATAGATAAAAAGAAAATTTGGGCGTTAAAGAAAAAGAAGTGTAGTGAAAAAGATTGAAGAGGGAGAGGAAGTGTATTAAAAGAAGAAGGGAGAAGAAAATATATACGGTTGAAGAAGAAGAAGAAGAAGAAGAAGAAGAAGAAGAAGAAGAAGAAGAAGAAGAAATGGGTAGAAAAGTGCACATGAGAAAACAAGACAAAATCGTCTATGAAGAACAGAAAATAATAAGATAATTCGATTTAGAATAAGAGAAAATAGTCGAAGCATTTGCTCCGAGATTAACAAAACCTCGTGATACTAGAAATGTTATAGAAAGGGGGAAAATTAAAAAACAAACTAACAAAAACAATAATTATAATGATAACGGTCAAAACAAATATACTTTCCCCGCCACAGAAATAAAAGAAATACGTAAAAAAACAAAAGCTTCTCTAATATATTCTCCCACAAAGAACATCATCACTTGACTTCAGGCCTTCTCAATTAAGGATATGTGAAAACTCTTTAGCAAAGTCTCCACAGAGCCAGTGGGCTTGATGGCCTTTCTCCATTAATATCTGTGTATTTTCGGAGAGCGTGTGGGCGGAGAGTTTCTTTTGTTTCTCTTTGTACGCGTCTTTGCTTCCGTAGTTTCCTCCTTGTAGATGTTGAAAGCGTGTAGCACCCGCTGCCGGCCATCTCCGCCATCAAGCGATAAAATGATCAGATAAACTCCAAGATGATAATATAGTGCAGTAGATTTAGTTTCTTCTTCCTTTTTGATTATTTTCTTGGTTTCGGGTTTTATTCTATTGTC
Source organism: Ascarosepion bandense (assembly GCA_037127315.1). Classification (NCBI taxonomy): domain Eukaryota; kingdom Metazoa; phylum Mollusca; class Cephalopoda; order Sepiida; family Sepiidae; genus Ascarosepion; species Ascarosepion bandense. The sequence continues at coordinate 458,653 of JBBBDQ010000550.1, read as the reverse complement.
TTTGGTTTAATTAAGCGGAAAGGAAATTACTTGGTGAGTTTTAGATAAGCGTCGTATAGACCCATTGACAAGGAAATATACTTTACAGGCAGGCAGGCAGAACAAGTCCAAAGGGATTCTGAGTATAGCCTGAGACAGGCAGACAGATAGACAGAGTGACTGACAGATAGACAGACAGATAGACAGAGTGACTGACAGATAGATAGATAGATAGATAGATAGATAGATAGATAGATAGATAGATAGATAGATAGATAGAACAAAGACATTGACAGGTAAGGAAACTTTACAGTTAAGAAAATGGAGCAAGTTCAAAGATACTCAAAAGTACGTATCGCATATATATATATATGATACCGCAGATATATCATAATGTTTTAAACAGGGAAAACTGCATATACTGTCTCTTTCTCCTTCTCTCTCTCGCTCTCTTTCTGTTTATATATATATATATATATATATATATATATATATATAAATATATATTACGAAAGCTTACGGAGAGTTACAAAATGGTATTAACTGACATATTTATTTAAATTTATTTATTTGAACATTATTTTTTATGCTTACTCAAATTTAAGTGTATACTGTTTTTCTAGAATTAAACAGTGCATTTATATATGCCCACCGACCTGAATATTCTGAATATACAAGAAAACTTGTAAAAATATACGCATGTTTCAAACCTGCGAATAGACCAGGAGGAAGCCATTAACTGATCACCCGTATTTTAATCATTCGACCACGAAGGCTTACTGGGTAGACATGTATTTATGTATTTGAGGTGTAATTCTATTTTGTCTAGCCTTTGTGGTCGATAGTTAAGTTACGTCAGATCAATTGACGGCTTCAACTTGGTCTAAGGTTCCAATACTGCCGAAGGATGCATATTTCCCTAACAAGATTATCTTTCGAATGTTCAGGCCGGTGGATATAAATATACAATTTGCTTATAGAAAAATAGTGTGTCCACTCAAATACGTGCAACTATTTAAAAAATGTTCTGATATATATATGTTATTCATATACAAGCCTATTATTCACCTCATCACTGCTTTTGGTCAGGATAGAAACTCGATCGGTTTGGTATCCATCGGACTCCTTACTCCCTAAGCCATAGGCGTAAAGAAAGCGAGGTAGGAAATTTTAGCGTGTTTATAAATAAGCAGTGTATACACAGGCCAGGCACCGGAAGAACTCAAGTCAAATAGGCTTCAGAATGGATGAAATAACTTTTTATTTACAAAGCGTTTCACTTTAGATATTTATATAGGCGTCTTTAGATCAGAATTGAAGACAAATACATGTGAGGTTTTTTTCCATTCTTACGGGAAAATGCCAACCAAACAGACAGTAACGGTCTTAATACAAAAAAGTCACAAAACAAATCACGCAGTTTTTTTCATTTCGACCAGATGATGTAATCCTAGCAAATGAACATTACTTTTTTAAATATAAATTAAACATACGCACTACGAATCACTGCACATAAAAGGATAGGACCTTGATGCCAATCCAGTAGCACAAGTAAATACATATGGTCAGGGTACCAAGCAAAGAAGGCTGTCAAAGCTCTATCAATGAAAATACTTATAGAAAAGGCAGATGGAAGCCATATCACGACGGCGAGAAAGTGACTGAATGTGGGTCGCCAAGTCTGGACGGTAATATTAGGTAAAAAACTCGTTTTCGAACAATCACCGAAATTAAGCAACGTTGAACCTGGTCGGTACTTAGATGGGTGACCACTGAAGAATACCAGGTACTATTAGCTTGTATGTGCGGATGATCTAATTAATAAATGAATGAAAATTCGGAGAGCCGAGTTTGAATTATAGCCGGATTAATTTTACAGGGTGAGATGTGTAAACTGTTGCAATTTTATATGATTAATTAGACGTATATTGGCTTTCTTTTCGATTTGTAGCACAGCATAGAAGAGCCAGTTGCGCACCCTCTGTGAGAAAATGAGCACTAAGATGTAATTCACTTTGACGTAAATTTTGCACTGGAAGCCCCAGAATGAGTATTTCAAAGTGTTTGAGTATCAATCAGTGCAGAATATTCGCAAAATGTTTCATGTACATCCAGTAAGCATCAAAGTGTTTGAAGTGATCGCTAGTAATGGCAACATATTGACTTCATCTTCCCACACGAACCCAGACAAGACAGAGTCCTACATCAAATATCTTGTTACGTCGGGTAACAGAATTATGTGAAATAATACAAAACAACGTAATAGTATAAAAGTAGGTGTATTGACAGGAAAGAGAAGTATTTACAAGAGGTGAGAATACAGAACAAGGTAATCAGTATCGTCGTAGAGACGTGACAGGTTGACTAGTAGAACACTTCCGGTGCAATACCGGAAATACTCGACTGACTCACTCACTCGACTTTCTTACTCGACTTCCTTCCTCGAGGTATAATCACTACTATTTTATATAGTGATTCGAATAGTCCATTTCCGTGGAAAGGTGGAGAGCGCCCCAACATATCTTGAGAAGATAGTGCTGCCCTGCCTTAGATAGTGGCTGCAGTAACACCTTATGTCTGGCAACAGGACTCTGCAATGTCTGGCAACAGGACTCTGCACTATGCCACACATGCAGAAGAACCCAGTCATTATTGTCAGAATATTCCTGCGACAAAATCACACCTTACATCTGGCCATGGTTAAAGCCAAAGGCCATTTTATTGAATAAGTTTTTCCTTCTTCTTTATGTGCCGTGTTTTTTTCCGGACGTAAGCGGTCATGGATTTTTTTTCTGTAATTTAAACGCACCATTGCTCCTTATATTCACTTTCATGACTTGCAAAAGTTATGTATCCCCCCATTCTTTTCGCAGCTATGGGTTAAATTGTAAAAATTGATCAGAAATTATTATCTTCAATATATATTTAGAGGATTAGAAACATGCTATTAGATTTTAAAAATACATTCCAGATTTAAATAAACTAAAAATGTTCGACAGCCCATAAAATCAAACCAGTTCCCATTCACTAACCTCTGTAGAAGTTCCAGCAATTTCCATTTTGCGTCTTTTATAACACTGTATCATCTGTATATCAAATGCTGTTAAGATTATGGCCGCTAATAATGAATTCTGGTAGTGCTTATTATACTCTAATTACCACTTCATTATATTGGATGATTAAATCCTGGAAGAAGACACATTCTTGTCTTAGACTCCTTTCTATTCTTTTATATTACCTGTATTTAATGAATTCACTGTTTAGATTGTAGCCCCTAATGAATCCTAAAATGGCTTCTAATTCTTTCAAGATTGCTTCGCTGTAAATGCTAAACACGTCTGATAAGACGGAATCTTTGTATTACGTGATTTTCTACGTCGGTGTCTTTCTTCAACTCATTCCACTGTGTCTTTACGGTATTAATTATCTTTTTTGTTTCGTTTTTCTCTAAATTCTTTTCTCAACATCCATTCCTGTTTCTTTAACAGTCTTTTTCATCTGTGATGAGATGCTCCAGAATTTATGGCCATACAAGTGTACTGGCATAATATAACCGCTCAGTAGTCTTTTAACACAAAGGGGTGTAATACAGGTGTGTGTCCTCTCACCGGATTTATTCAACCTATACAGCGAGTAAATTCTAGAAGTTTTGCGATGATACGTCATTGACGGCCACAATCTTAACAATATAAGATACACATATGACAGTGCTGATAGCAGATACGGAAAGGAAACTAAAAGATAACCCACAGAACGTAGCAAAGGAAAAGGAAAAGAAAATACTAAATATAAACTACAAGAAAACTGAATGCATAGTCGTCAGCATAAAAAGATGCCCAAAACGTCAACTACAGGTTGTGAGAAATCAAAATCAAGCAGGTGCAAAAATATAAATACCTGGTAAGTGTTCTAACAGAGGACGGAATGACAACACTGGGATACGAAAAGGTATTGGCATAAAAGGGTATTGGCATAAAGAGCCTGGAAAATTTCCATTATTTACATGTTCGGACAGTTGCCCTCGTCTTTATTGCCATATTCATATTCACGATGTTTCGACCGTTGTACGCTTCAAGTGATTGGAATTTCGAACCGAATCCTTTATTTCGATCACTGAGATATATTGTTCTCGATATATCAGCCATGGCACTTCCAGATATCTTAGTTATTGTCCTTTAACTCAACTCTCTAAGGTATTTGTTCACCACGGCTGCAGCCAGGTATTGAACACAGAACTCTTTGGTTCTAGTCTCTGGATCAATCCAACGCTTTTATCCACTGGTCCATGTGTCCGTGAATATGAATATGACAATAAAAATGAGAGCAACAATCCGAAAAATATAAAAACTGTAAGTCCTACGACGTTTCAGAAGTATATACAAACACAGCAAAATTTCGTTGGAAGTAAAGAAAAGGTTACTGGACTTTTATGTGATATCTGTTCTCTTTACATGACAGTGAATACTAAACAATCTCTTCAAAAATGGAGGCGAAAAAACAAAAACACTTAGACTTAACACCAGGAAGAGACATATGAAGCTTCAGGGACACATAATGGGGAAAAAGGTTTGGAGAATCTGATACCCACAGGACGGATAGAGGTAAAGGGATAGAGGAGAAAACAGCACGTTTCATACTTGATGGGATAAAGTAAATGGATGACAAAGCAGGGTTTGGGAGAAATAACAAAGCAAAATATATTAACAGCTACAAGAGACAGGAAGATGTGGAGAGCAACGAACGCCTATGTTTTGAAGTGTCACACGAAATAAAAACGTATTTTCTATTTTTCTAACGGAATTTTCCTGTTTTTTAATACTTAACTTTACTTCCGCTATCCCAGTTTGCCTTCAGATTTTGATATTGCATTTCCATCCACTTTTAAAATAATTCTTAGTTATTTAAATTTTTGCACTTGCTTAATTTTTGTGTTCCCAATTTGTAATTCCCGTGACTCTTTTGCTGACAACGTATACATTCTGTCTTCTTAAAAATTGATGTTAATTCAATTTCATTTTTCTATTTTCTTTAGAACTTCTTTGTTGATAACATGCTCCGTTCTTGCTGTTCTCTAAATCTTTTCCGCTAAGCGACGCTTCATGGTTTATCTGTTATGAGAAAATTGTCTTGTCATATTAAAAGATCGATATTACATTTGAAAACTTTTCATTTCTGAAGGTTCCCAAAATTTTCCTTAATTAAAATAAGAATCAAGATTTCGTTTCAAAAATCTTTCTTGAGGAACCAATTAAATGATAAACGTTTCCTCCTTTCTTCACTAATTTTTTCTGAATGCTCAGACGTTTCCTGCTTATTTCTGATTTGTTTTTTGTTAAACCTCCGTAACTCTTCTCATGCTCTGTAGTCATGGGTACGACGATAAATTATACTCGACAGAAAGGCCTATGATCGGAAGTTTGGATGTTTTGAGAAGCGTGGAACCACCAATTAATAGCTGTTGTTTTCAGGTCCACCTTAAGCATAATCGGTAGCACTTGTTATGGTCCAAATAGTGAACACCAAAATATATATATATATATATATATATATATACAGATGCATTTGTCTATATTTCTGAGATGGGGTAGTATTTACAGAATTTACATTATTCAGACTATTGTCCTCATGTTTTTTGCCATTTGTATAATGTTTCGACTGTTGTACGCTCCGGCTTGCTTCAGATGCTAGGAAGCACCTGACATTCCAACACAGATGCAGAGAACTCCGACTCATCCCTGCAGGCTTGGCACCGAGATTTGCCGTCAATTCAAGGTGAGCCCGTCTAGTCGCGGAAAAAGCGGAACACACCCTGGTCCGAGAATGTATCCAGTACAACCGATGGATAAAACGGAAATTACATACCGATATCTCCTAGAGGTTCGAAACATTCCTCAGCAGGATCACTGATGAAGAAGACCGAAAAAGAATTAGGCACGAATACGACAAATCTTTCAGGCAAGAATTCGACGCAAAGTCCGCCAAGCACGGAAAATAAATAGGTTAAAAGATCTGAAGAGGACACATGGGGTCCATCACCCACCTGCGAAGGCAGTTGTCAACATCAGTCAATATCAGAAGTCAGTGCTGAACAAGGGTCGCAACAACCATCAGGCGGATACCATACTTAAACATCATTACACGCATCAAGGAATTAACCTTGAACATCTCTCAGGCTCAGACGGATGAAATAAGATAGAAAGTGAGACAGACACTGGAGAAAGACAAGCCACCCAAAACCAACATCACGAAAGATGAGGGGCTGACAATCAGGATCCTACAGAGGAATGAGAACATCATACTACTAGCTGATAAAGGCAATACAACTATAGTGATGGACAGAACTGAATACACCAAGAAAATGGAAGACCTCATTACAAGTGGAGCTATAGCAAGGTAAATAAAGACCCCACGTTAAAAACAGAACGACAGCTGTCGCAGATTCTAATCAAGAACACGGATCGCTTCCGGCCTAGGACATACAGGCAGTTGTCTCAACGCTACTGCAAACTACCTCCCATGTATGGTCTACCTAAGATTTATAAAGACGGTAGTCCGCTCAGGGTGACTTGTTAGCAGCCTAGGCTCGGTATGCCACCATCTGAGTTGCTTCCTTGTAGATATAATTGACCCACTGATAGAAAGTCACCATCATATGTTCGAAACTTTGCCCAATTCGTGGAACTTATCAAAGATGACCCATCAAATGCAACCAATGGTGAGCCTGGATGTGGTAATCTGTTCATCAAGGTCCCCACAGTGGAGGCACTATCAGTAATCAGGGACAGACTGGCCTCGAACGTACCAGTGTTCTAGACAACCTGATGGAGATGTTGACTTTCTGTACACAAACAACACACTTCGGACTAGGATCATACATATATCGGCAGGATGAAGGCTTGGCAATTGGCTCACCATTATCATCATCACTGGCTAACATATACATGGAATACTTTAAAGAGATGGTATTAGAATCCACAGTTCTAAAGCCAACTCTATGGCTGAGTTACGTTGATACTCTGGTCACACCAGAAGGAGGTCCAGACGCTACTCGACCATGTGAATTCAATAAAACCATCCATACAGTTCATTATGGAAAAAAGTGTGACAACAAACTGGCAAACCTGGATGTGGTGTTCAAGGCATCCGTATACCGCAAGCCAACATTCACCGGACAATACCACAACTTCAACTCCCACCACCCATACAATGTAAAGAAAGGGAAATTAATTTATATATTAGAATTATCAACAATACATTTTATAGAAAAATGACTAACAATAAATTTTATCTGCAGTTGAAACCATGAAATTTTGTTCAGAATATTTAAATTTCGGCATTAAATAAGCCATAACAATGATGATATAGCTCGAAACAAAATCAACATAACGAAGCAATCAATATGAAAGAACTCTTTCATTACATTAATCTATCTAATATCTGACAATTTTGCGAAGAAACTGTATTTCTTAATATAGCTTCAACAAAACTAAAATCATAAAACACAAATATCGGACGCCTCTGGTAATTACGACCGCCTAAGCATGTATATGAACAAAAGCTAGGTATTATCAACCATGTATTCTATTGTGAAAGCAGAATAACATAAATAATGATATTATTCCTTCCAAGCTTAAAAGAATATTAATTTTTAGCATTAAAGGACACATGTAGGTTTTGAGATGTCATTACACAAATAAATCAATATCATGTTCTGTTCATGGTATTTACCCTTCTGCTTATTCGTTTTTGCGCCATGGTTATTTAGTATGTGGGTGTTCAGGGTTCACCACAACTTCTTGTTCTTATTAAAGTTTGTCTTGGTTCTGGGTATGATTGGGAAGTTGTGAGGAGCACGGAACCACCTCTTAGTTGCTATTGTTTCCAGGTCCACCTAGATCCGGAGTGGTAGCACCTGTTAGGGTCTCAGCTATGGGCAAATAGTTAAACCCCAAACTGGGGTCAAAACACTATGAAACTATACAAATAGACTTTTATAGAAAAATATACATTTTTGAATGAAAAATTTTACCAACAATACAGTTTTGAAGAAAAAAATATTACCATAACACATTTTTGAAGGAAAAAAATTATTATGAGCAATACATTTTTGAATACAAAACTAGAAGACATTTTCAGTTTTTAAAATAAAAGTTTCATCAATATCTGACTAAATCAACCTTCTTACTATAACCGAACATTAAAAGAACTACCTTATAACCTTACCTTTTTGGCAGTAAATAACCCACAAAGGTTGATATGTTGTTAAACAAAACACAAACTATAAATTTTGTCTTAATGCTATCTCTCATAATCCCTGTTCTGCTAACCATTTCCTCTGTCTCTCTTTGCTTTCAATATGTCCTGTGAGTGTCAAATTCTTTTAGTAATGTTTGTCTTATTCCTTCTTTTTTAATCTTTATTCTGACGACCACTTACTCAAGCTCATTAGGTAGGTTATGTGCAGCAAATGGATAGAAGAGCATTGTTTAGGAGAAATAACAAGTAACAGGAAGATGTGGAGCGCCACGAGCAACTAAGTCCTGAAAAGACACTATACATAAACAGAAGACTTTTCTTTGTTTCAAACGGAATTTTCATGTTTTTTAATACTTAACATTACTTTGTCAGGCATCTTCCACTATCTTATGCCTTCAGATTTCTTTATTGTCTTTTCCTACACTTTGAAAATAATTCTTAGTTATTTTTGCACTTGCTTAATTTTTGTATCACCAATTTGTAATTTCCATGTAGTAGTGTCACTTTTGCTATCAACCTGTACATTCTGTCTTCTTTCTCTTTTCAAGAGAAACTCTATCTCTCTTGCCTTCCTTATGTCCTATCAGTGTTAAATTCTTCAAGCTATCGTTCCTTATTATTCGCTTTAAAGATTCCAACAGTTTTTCTGATGTTAACTCTTAAATGTTTTTTCATATTTCCTTGGTCTCTAAAATGTCCTTTTTGCTCACATGTCATGTATGTGATATCCTTAACATCTTTCTATAGAATTAGTTTTCTGATGTTCCAAACTTTCTTGTCAAGCTCCAAGTCTCATCCAGAAGGATTTGGAGAAACAAGACAGTTTTTTCATTATTTTTTCAAAATAGACTCCTTGACATCAGTGCACTTGGTGTAACGATGCTTAAGCCTTGCAACCCCATCTTGGAAGAAGGTGGCGACATGGTCCTTCAATCCCCCACCACAGCACATACGTTCTCATCATTGGTTTCTATTATAATTTCCCTAGACATCCATACACTTGGTCCAACCCCATCACAAAAAAGGTGTGGTCCTGGTTCTCCCAAAACCCCTCCGTAGCACATACGATCTCATCATTGTTTTCTTTTATAATATCCCTGGGCATCAATACACTTTGTCCAAAGATGTCTAAGGACTGCAACTCTATTACACATGAAAGTGGTCTCGTGATCTTCCTAAAATTCCTCCAGTGCCAAAGCCGCAACACAAAGGCAAATAGCAAAAGCAAGCGTAGCTGACCACATATGGAAGGAGAAAGGGGATCACCGCCCCTTATAGGATGAAACTGAAGAGGACGCCATTGGAAACTACGTAAACTTAAAGAATCAGCACGTATGCTAGGCTACAAAAATCTCCTAAGCCGACTAAGCATAGAGATGAATACAATATGCGAACCAGTCATACGGAGTGCTAGAGAGCATCATTAGTGTAAAAAAACTGCAATATGCAATATGAGCTACTAGAGAAAACCAATAAATTCAAAAATTGCAATAAGAAATCAGGTAAAAAATGGTTTTTGACCATTAGGTTTATAAGTCCTAGAAATTAATTTGTTGTTGTCCTTAAAGACACATGGCCCAGTGGGTATAGGCGTTAGTTCTGGTGACTGACTTTGGTGTGCTGCGTTTTTAATACTATGCTACAAATAACTTAGAGAGTCGGGTTAGAGGAAAATAACTCATGACTACCAAAAGAGGCTTCGCACAAATAATTAGAATAATATAATAAAGTGTTCGGCACCTGAAAAAAGCCGAAGCATACAACGGCCGAAATTTTGTACAAATGGAAAGAAAGATGAGGACAATAGTCCGAATAATGTAAATAATGTAAATACGATACTGCATTATCTCATAAATAAAGACAAATATTGATAACAAATTGGGTATTATAGAGTTCATTGTCAACCGCTTGTCTACTGCAGGAAAATATTCTGCCCAGTCTGTCAGGTCTCTTTCGAGATATAATCACCCAAGCGTGTCTCACGTACAGCATTTAAATAGCTGAGTATGTTACTATGTTCAAATATGGCTTTTACCTGAGGAAAGGATTAGAACTTTTTGAACGCGCCTAATATTATCCTGTATTCACTGTCCTCTGTTTCTAACGAAGCTTTCAAAAACAAATTAATGTTAACTGCTACAACTTCTAAACAATTAGTTGCATCATTTACTTACCTATAATTCATGTTTTAATTTTTTTTTTTTTGTTCTGAGTGTTTAGGATTGGGCTTCAGGATTTTTCTAAAGTTTACTCCAACTGTATACATCTAAAATCTCAAGCAAAAAAAAAAATGAAATTTTATTTGCTAATCCTTTATTATTTAATCTTCTACTCAGTACGAATAGATAAGTTCACCTATGACCCTGTTCACCCTCCTTCGTGTTCTTTAGAACAGGAGGAGAGCTTTATCCCTTATTTCCTATTTTCACTTTTGGGCAAATTAATTGGAACAAAATGAATAATGACTTCCTAGGATCTTTCACACGTTCAGTGATCACCTATACGTCGTGTCCTGGCGTTGTTGTTTTTTCTTCCAAACGCATTTTCCTTTGCGTTTTGGACTGATTGATTCTGTTAGTTTGTTTATTTATTTATTTATTTTTTGCCTTAATGACATGACTGACACCAATAATACCCGCGATGTAGCGTTACAATTTTCGTACGCTTCCTTGGTTTAAAAGCTATCGCAGACAATGGACAGTCGAGACAATAATGTCTGGGCGTTATAAAAATCTGATGCTATCACGGATATTTTTAAAGCCAAACAAATTTCATCATACACCCCGAAAATAGATTCATGTTGCTTCATACCTCTTAAAATTACTTAGTCTGAGAAAAAGGATAGAAATCGATTACACCCTGTAACTCAAGTGGGTCTAAAACTGATCGCATGGCGAAAGAAATAAAACTAAAGCAGTTATTCCACTTAATTTTCACAAGGATGTAGGGTTGTATTTACAGTTTTTTCTAAAACGTACTGTAAATCCATATTTCTAACGTCTCCACGAAACCAAATTAAAAGGTTTTTCACAGCAAAATTGGCAAAGACACGTCAGATCTAACGACGCTTCCCTCTGCCCAGAGCGACGCAGGTTCGATTCCTACCGGAGAAGGCTTACTTGTCTTTAAATGGATTTCTCGAATATTCGAGCCGATAGAAGAAAATAAATAAATACGCTGTTTAATGAATAAATTGTGCATCTGTTCAAATATGAGTATCCATGAAAAATACTGTCGTTAAGTTGCCACATTGTGTCATTTCTATAAATATTTTCATATAAGTGTTCGAATAAGCTGTTTACTATTGTATTTAAACATGTTGAATTTAAGCGCAGCACTAGGCTGGCGACGAGGTGTGATTTGGCGAGATCTTACTGTATGTAAGCTATGAGCTTCTTTTCGCGTACTTGTTGCTGTGAAACTCTCTTCTAGTTCCGCGTTTTCAAAACAGCTTTAATTTTTAAAGGTTCAGAAGTAATGTCAATAGTTATTAACACACCACCTGATTAGTCTTCTCTTGTTTACCCTCCTTAGTAATATTTCTGTTTTTTAATTCTTCCACACTCATTAACCCCTATCTTGGTGGCCTCACAGCCTTTTTTACGGTGAACGTGATGAAAGAAAAAGTGTGTATATCTGTGTGTGTGTGTGTGTGTGTGTGTGTGTGTGTGTGTGCTGACGAGTGTTTAAGTTATCAGAATATAGGTGTGGCTATAGATGTACTGTCAGATATGTAAGTGTTTCAGGATTGATGTGTTCTGTGCACATGCGTGCTCGGGGGTGAATTCCAGTGCAAGAAGGTGGCTCTTGTAAATGACTGCCTGTTTCGCAATAGATGCTCACGTGTGTTTCCCATGTTGGAAAGCGAATATTTTGCCAAACAAATAAACAGTCCGCGTCTGCCTCACTGTCATCAATAATTAATAAACGTTTTGTGGACCTTTTAGCCTTCATTTCTTTTTTGCTGGGTTCGTTTTAAGAAAAGTTTTAACCTGGCGTGTTTAACAGTAATTTGTTTAGCCTCGCGGGAAGAATGTGGATGTGACACGGTCGTTTTGAAATAATAATAATAATAATAATAATAATAATAATAAAATCTCTGGTGAAGCAAAATGAAAAACTTTACCGATTGCCTGTGGACGACCACCTGAGATCTATACCACTTCCTTACTTGTGTGGATTGAACCAATATTCTTGAAAGCAGGCAAAAGAAAATGGCATTTTGAAACAATCAGTGATCATCTTGACGACAATGAAATATACTGCAGCATATACGCACACACACATTTTCACACACGCTCACACACACACATACAACATTCATACACACATATATATATAGTCTGTGGATGACTCTCTCTCTCTCTCTCTCTCTATATATATATATATATATATATATATATATATATTTATATATATATATATAGAGAGAGAGAGAGAGAAAGAGGGAGGAGAGATAAAGAGAATGATATTGCGTGCATGCTGGGTTCCTAGGGCTATTCGAAAAGTAGTAATTCTAAACAGAAAATCGTCTCTTTTCCTTTAAAAATTTCGTGCATGTCTAATATATTAGGAATGCGACAAAACGAGCAGAGTTTCAAAATTTCTCGAACTGACTCACTTCCGAAAATCTTAAACAGCATAAGAAATGTTCCTTTACAAAACATGTATTCTTGGTCGGGCAGATGATTTTTTAACAACCTTTACATATATATATATAATGCGTATCAACATCAACAACATGTACTGTCGGTCGTGAGATCGACAATTGCTCCTAAAGACGGTAAATGATTTGCAAGATATTTTGCCCAATAGGACATGTCGATATTAGAACCGTGATATTGAATCAATTTGAAATTTTGGATTTCACATGATAAATAATGGCACAAAACATTTTCCACGTCGTTACCATTTTGCGGGGAAATGTGTTTAAAAATGAAGTTCGGTTTCAAAATCGAAACGTTGGAATTTTATTCCGGTTATCAGTAAGAGCCTTATATACACTGCCTTATAAAATTTATAATTTACTGAAACTTTACAAATCGCATATCGATGAGATGCATGGCAAAAGAACATTATTACTAAATTTTTTGTATCATCAACTAAAATTGTCATTTATTTCAATCTGAAATTATACTTAGCAATTTAGCTATACTATGATGTAATATGTTATGAAGCGCAGTAGCTTTACTGCGATTTACAGTGAACAATTCAAATTTAAAACATCTTTCTTATAATTTGCGCACAACAGTATTATAATGTTATATATACTTTCATATATTTTTTGTTTTTACTAATTATGATCTAACAAATATTATTCATTGTGTAGATATTTTTGCAAGCATTGGCACGTTTTATACATTTTTTACTCATCAAATACAGTAAAAATGTATATTTTGCTTGTGTTGATCCAAAATTAGAATTCTAGTCTGCAAATTTTTTACATACAATGTATCGAGTACAAAAGGTATTCACTTCTTAGGATTTATTTTTGAAATATTATAATATTTAAATAATTTTGTAAGCCAAAACCTGCTGAAAATAGGTATTTCTGTATATTTTGAAAACTAAATGCTATAAAAGTAGTGAAAGCCATGAATCTACTGTTTGATGTTATTCGTTATGACATCAACCTCCAGTTTGCATATCGAGTGAAATGTTGATTTTCTAAAAGAAACGATGAATCAAGCTCTTGGACAATACACAAGTGACAGATCTAGACTATTTATAATTGCGAAATTTGTGCCATCGGCTGTGGCTGATTATTGGTTTTCAGTTGTTTGGTCATTCCAGATAGACTGAAACACGATTCATCAGAATGGGTGCATGTATGATCTTTTTGAAACTTAGAAGTTACGTGGTGTTTCTTTGAGTGAGTTTTCATGCAAATTCGTATAACTAGATGCAACAGATTTCAGAACATAAATATTTTCTGATGATATCATTAATGGCTTGTTTTTTCTGGCTATATGTTTGTTGCTTTGTCCATGAAATTATGAATTGTTGGGAAATCTACATCACTGCATGGATGCTAGATCGCCAATTATTATCTCTAGAGCATTACCTTCCCATTATTCATCATGCATAGCTTAAGTAAGTCTTTCAAACAGTCAAGAAAACGTCTCCTTGGTTTGTGCTGAGAACATTTTCCTTGACAACTTTCGTAATAGAACGATTATTTAGTTATTCTCTAGTCGTATAACAACTTTTCAAGCACTCAACACATATACATATGCTAACTTTAAAGTCACTCAGTGCAAACTTTTAAGCTAGCTACTGCAGATTGCTAAAGAGACCTGCCGTCTAGTTTAGAAAACAGCAATGATCATTTTGAATAAATATATTTAAATTCCTTCATTCTCACCATGGAACTTCAAAGCCTCACTTTAACTTTGAACTGGGTTATAAGTCTAATACTGACCAAAAGACCGATTTCCCCGAAGATCAGATTTTGTCCAAAATCCCACTTCGAACCGAAAGGTGAGTTCTCCAAAACACAGATTCTGTGGAACTTCAATTAATTAATTCATTCACTATAACATTCAATGATTTGTATTTTGAAGATTTAAAATTAATTTTCTCAATTCACAGAATTGTTTTCGGGATATTTTAAACTGAATTTAAACCATATTTTTTAAACTCACTAAGTTTTTGTCTTACTTTAAATTCAAGATAAGTTAATAAAGCTTTCAAAATCACGAGTAAGTTTCAATTATTTTTCATTTTGAATTTTTAAATGTTTACCCGTCATTGAGACACAATTCCCAATACTGGCTTAAATAGCAGATAAAGGGTATATTTTCAACCTCGGAATCATCCTGTCTATGCAGAGCAAGTATGCTCCGAGTTAGACGGATTTAGACACACGGATAAACTGACAGAATTTGCCGTTTATCTATTTAGATTTAGTGGATAGTCTTATTTGAGTAGACGCACCGTTTATTCATTAAAAAAAGCATATTTATTTATATCTACATATATACTTTATATATACATTTATGCAACATATATGTACACACACACATATAAATATATATAAAAGATATATGCATATATATTTTTACGAGGACTTACCCATATGACATATGAACTCTCCCAAACTATATATAAGCAGTAGTTCTGCTTTGTAGAATGCAGAGTGTGAGAGTGGAATTTTAGCCCTAAAACTTCATTTTCCATAAGAGATGGAAGTGCATGAATTTAAGCAGAAAGGATAGTGAAGATTTCACTACACTCTCTTCAGTCGTGAACAAGACTTGCGGCCGTTTCAAACTGTCAGAATTAAGTACAAATAATTTGAAGTGTCTGATATTTGTTAAAGAACTCGTTTCAGCTGCAGACAGTGAAGTTAGACCTAAAGTTCTTAATAAATTGGAAAATGAGCAAAACTTTACTATCCAACAAATAGCGGGGGAATGACGGAGATTCGTAAGGGTACGTCAAGATTCGAAAAATGTCGATGAATCTTGCATAGCTCATGTAAGAAAAGTACGCCGAAAGAAAAAGCAAATTTATTCTCCCTCTAAATCAAACCAATAAAAAAAAAGTAGAATTTTTTTTTATAACTCATGTTTCGTTTGGGGATTATTGCATTGATATAAAGACTGAATTCACCAGAATGAAAAATGCCTAAATTGTAGCCGTATCGGACACAAGACTCACATTGTCAAGCAAGAGAAAAAGTTAATAGATACACTACCGGCCATAATTATTGGGCCACCCCAGTGTTTTAAAAAGTATGCATTTCATATTATTTTTTGGTATTTATTGCCAAGTGAATAATTGAAAATGAAAATAGAATGTTTTTTTAATACTGCACAATAACCAGTGCATTAAATGCAGTTATAAATATTTAATAATTACCTATATTGCAGTTCCATCGATGAAAGAATGAACAATATTTAGGATGATTCGGATGAGTTCATCTTTGCTTCCTTGCCTTGTAAAATTTTGCAAAATAGTAATAACAAAAGAACCATTCTATTCTCATTTAGAATTATCCACTTGGCAATAAATACTACAAATGGTATGAAATACACCATTTGTTTTTTAAACTTGGCCGGTAGTTTACGTACAAAACACATAAGCAGAAAAACAAGACGGGATAAACATTTGGAAGTATGTGCAAGAAATAATCCTAAACTGCAGTTTGATTCTGGTTCAGATTTAACAATCATAAATCTACACACTTGGAAAAAGTTGGGAAAACCAACCTTGCTAAGAATTAAGAAAATGGCCAGATTCGTGACAGGGGAGAAAATCAAGTTTACGGAAGAACTTATAGCAAATATAATTTCATGGAAGGACGTTGAATCAAAAGATCCGTATTAAAGAATCCTAAAAAATTATTTGGCACCGACTGGATGGAGAAATTTGAGTAGTGGGACAAAATCTCGAAAACCTGAACACTGAAGCAAATAATCTAATAGAAGTCTAAGAAACTTTTCCGGGAGTTGTTTTGTTTTTTTTTTGTTTTTTTTGCGGGATACTTGGTCGGTGTAACGGCAAAATTCGAGTTAAAAGATGTCATCCAGCCAGTGTTTAACGAAAAACGAAATGTGCCTGTCGACTCTTTACCAAAAAAAAAAAAAAATTAAGAATACGAAAGACGGGAAAGAACCGGTGTCTTGTCAAAAATTGTGTACACTCAATGGGCTTCACTGATCGTCTATGTGAAAAATAAAACGAGATCCGGGCCTGCGCCGATTTCTCGACGGAGTTTAATGCAACACTCAGAGATTATCAGTATTAAAAAAAAACTATTAAGACTCCTACGGTGTTGATACTTAGAAGCGGTTCTTCTTTGTAGAGCGCAGAGCGGGAGAACGGAATCTATTCCAACAGACAACACTGACAGACTGATTGACAGTCAGGCTAATAATCTCTAATTGGTATATGTTTGTACTATTATCTTTGATAAATATATTTGCTTAACTCTATCCTTTCTTTGTTTCTTTCTTTCTTTCTGGCCACACCATATATAAACAAAATTAAGCACATGTACACAAATGTATCCAAACTTACACACAAATATCATATATACACATCCGTATGCTCCTATATACGAACACGTATACATACATGTATACAAGCACATATACACACAAGTACACAAACACACATATATACAAGCAAGCACATATACACATATGTACAAATCTCAGGTGTACACATTCGTACGCACGTAGATATTCATCTACACGTATTACTATAAATATATATACATATATACAGGCATATATATGAAATACAGAAACAAAAAAAACAAAATGAAAACCTATTTCCTTCAGTATGTAACCAACACTAAATACAAGTAAGTTTGCAGGTAAATGAAAATGGGGTAAACTATAGACCTATTTAAAAGGTAATTTAAATCTATTTTATAACGGCATATAAAAATGATCTCATTGATTTGGAATAGCTGTATAGTTTGTTTTGTTTAATTTGATTAATTAATTTTTTTCATCCAAGCATAAATTACACCTATTTCAAAATCTATTAGAGGTTTGAGATTTACTTATAGTTTTCGATTCAGTCTGTAGGTAGAAGTTACGGTTCTTTAATTCTCAGAAGTATTTAGAAAGAGCAGTTTGGTATTTTAGATAAGGCTCAGAAGTTCTTGTGATTGTATAAACTACGAAAAAACACAACCTACCCACTTAGAGTTCAATGGATGACCGAATGTATAACTTACAAAGCTAGTAAATCTCCCAGATGTAATAAGATCCCAATAGGCCTATACGCTGACGACACTACGGTTTACTGTCGCATCGATCAAAAATCCAACGAGGCTGACAAATCAAAACTGGCTGCCGAGCTTTAAAAGGACCTTCAATCCGTGGCGAACTGGGGTAAGGAATGGATCGTGAATTTTAATGCTTCCAAAACGAAGCTGCTTTCTATTAACCATCACAGAAAATTGCTCCTACCCAACATCAGCATAAATCAGGCTAGTCTCCCTGAAAGCAAAACACTGCATCTCGCCCGTGCGTTCAATATTGCTGACATGTTCCTGTCGGGGTGTTCCTGCCATTCACCTAGGTGTTCTTGACAAAATCCAGCGAAAAGTCTGTAATGTGATCGTTCTCTACTTGGCAGCTCAGATACAATCACTTTCTCACTGGCGCAATGCAGCTTCCCTGTGTCTCATCTACAAATAATTTCACAGCTTCTGCTCCGATGAACTTAGATCACTGGTGTCCCCTATATATGAATTTATTCGAGGCACAATATTGGCAACTAGGTCCCACCCTTTTACTGTGAAACCAATAAAATGTAAATGCAATTTCTACTCCACCAGTTTCTTTCCTCGCACTTCCCTTCTATTTACTTGTTTCCCTGACAGCTACAATCTCCAAAGATTTAACTGTAAAGTCAATCGTCATCTCCTACCTCACTAACATGCATCCTCTCTATCACGCTCTTTTCTCCGCCCACTCCACTCTCATCAGTATTCTCATTCTTCTCTTACCCACTTCTTGAAACCCCCTAGAACCTGTCACTCTTTCTCATAACTTCGCTCGTATTTAACCCTCTGCAAAACAGTTGCAGTAAAATGCCTTGCTTGAGGTGATATGATTATAAAAACAATAATATACATTCTGACGACAATACTATGTTCTGTTTTGAATCTTCTCACATCAAATAGAAATTGAGATTTAATAATCATAAATAAACTTTAATAATATTAGATACAAGAATAATACAGATCTCTTCAAATACTTTTGTATTTTAAAAACAACAGCAAAAAACGATTATTAGCTGAGAAATCATCACGAAAACGAAATTTTATAATAAAATATAAAATAGATGTAACTTATGTTATTTAGAAACATCTTATATTCTATAAACTTGAAACACATTAATGATCCTAATTTATTAAACAAAAAAGAAGTGAATTGATGACCACATGCAAACATAGAAATAAACTTCTGCTTAAATACTTAGATCCTGACTAAAACATGTAGCCACAATTTTTATTTGCTTATTTATTTCTTTATTTATTCTTTCATCTTCTTATTTCCTCGCGATTTTCTCCCTCTTTTAAATCGTTTATTTCTTTATTAATCAACGCGGATATATTATTTCTGTGATCATATAATGGGACTTCAGTGGTACAAACTAAAAATAGTTTGGTTTAGTATTTTAGGCTTAATTTTCGGTGGAGGAAAAGAATTATTATATATAAATTCCAATGACCATTAGGAGAATGTATCACCGACAAAAAAAAAAAACGAATATATATGTTGGATTTAAAACAACTACATAAAAAGACGTTTTACATTACACATATCAGACCATTTGCCCATTTCTCGACCTCTACAACAACACTCCTGGCTACATTCACAATATAAAAAATAATGATCGATAACACAACTATCCTACATCAAGAAAACAACAAAAGCACGCTACATATCCTAGAGGCAATATTCATTAAAAAAAAACTTAACCTGTCAATTAATAAAATAAGCTATGATACTGTAGTAATGTTCTAAAATGTTTATAGAAAAAAACAGGGTTTCATGCTTTAACACATGCATGGCCATAATAATAGAAGATAAAAATTCTATTTTCGATAATTCTCACTTTCTACTGAATTCTAAACAATTTGTCAACCGTTATATTTGAAGCAAGAAGAAAATTTACAGTAACATTTAGCAACACCATTTTACGGTTATTATTTGTTACCACAACTCACTTCCCTGAAGATGATCTCGGAAGAAGATTGAAAGTACTTGGTAACATCGAGAAATTAATAATAAAATGAACTGTCAACGTTACATCTCATTTCTTACAACTAAGCTTAAGCTGCTGATTCTCCTACGGTAATGCTATAGACTTTCTCCTCCTACTCTCTCACTCTTTACTACTCTTCTGTTTGACAAAGGTGAATGAAAGACTGAGGAGAGTAGCGTTTAAAAAGATAGAGGGGAAGGAAAATCTCGGATAGAGAGTAAGTGTCGTCACGGACATAACTAAGTAACTAAGGAAGGATCAATCACAATTATATTATAATATTTACAAGTACTTCCATTAAAAATTAACGTATGGCAGATATTACTTTTGACTTTTACAACCAAGGTATTCTTCTGTGATCATCAAAATAATATCAACGTTCAACTTCAAGAATTGTCTATGGGTTCAGTACTGGGAAATTCTATATGACTAACCTTGAAAATAATATATTTTACATCACTGAATTACCTTTCGTTTTTAATGACATACTAATCTTAGCTAAAAGTATTGATGATATACATGGGCCCCAAAAAACTCATCCAAAAAACTCCGTTCTTAAATTCACGTAAGAATTTTACACTGACAACGAAATTCCTTTTCTTGATATATTAATAGACAACAACAGTAATACGTTTATTACCTCCACATTTAAAAAATCTTATTAGCGTAAACATTTCCCCTCTCAAATGTAAAAGTGAAAGTACTATTACACTATTACAAAACTATTGTTCTACTAAATTTTAAAAAATCATGCAAGAGTTAACTCTTTCATAAAAATATTTTCTATACTGAATTAAAACACATTAAACAGATTTACCTAATAATGACTGTACTAATTATATCGTTGATTAACAAATTAGTCGATCCGTTAGAAATATTAACATAAATTAAAAAGAACATAGTACTTCCTATGATACCGTAATCAAATGTATTATAAATATAAACAAGAGTCAAAAACTTTACAAACTCATAAGTTGTTTTAAGTAGTTATGTATTTACCACCGATATATATAAATAAAATAGAATAAGTAAAGAGCAAGTAGGAAAAGTGTCTTTTATCTAACAGGTTTCACTTTTACCAAGCTTTTTCAGATGAATGAATTAAAAACCAAGAGACAGTTTGTTGATTCAGGCAAAGATTCATTGGTCAGATACGTGTCACGTGTGATAACGCAATGGCTGAATATTAAATGTAGAAGAAAAAACTTGTGTCTGTTTAAGTGTGTGCGCCAACGCTTAAAAAAACTTAATATAAATGTAAGTATATGGAAGCAAAAAATAATGTGTGTTAAGCGCATCCAAACCATAAACGAACAAAGTGTGTGTATGTGCCAATAATATTAGTATGTGTGAATAACAATGAGGATATACATTTCCGTTCAAAATACGTAACAAGTATTGTATACATGTGTCAAATGATAGAACGAAATTTCTTTTTAAATAAAATGAGTGAATCAGTTATGGATATATATGTTGAGAGAAATCATGTATGAATATGTGCGTTTATGAGTCAGTAAAGAGGTATGCACGTGTAAAGTGATGGAACAATTATCTTTTAAATAACGTGAGAGAATCATGTATAAATGTATGTGTATGAAAGAATCATGTATGAATGTGTGCGTATATAAGCATGAATCGTAAACGAAATATATTTCCGTTTAAATTTCTAGTGAAAGTAATGTATAATGGTATTAAGCAAACTCTTTATAAATAAAAGTAATTATTTGAAAAATAGTGTTAACGGTCAAATGTTTCAATAAATTAGTAAAATACGAAATATCTATGTATAAAATTATTACAATAACATAATTAACTAATAATATATAAATAAGAAACATATATATAAATTACCATATTAAATCATTGCAATATTACAATTAACCAGAATAAATGATATGCCATAATAAATAAGAGCAAATAATAAAAAAGACAAAATATAAACATAACAATAATAATAATAATAAAACTATTGGTGATAATAATAATAGTAATAATAGTAAGTGAAATTCAATTTGAATAAATGCGCTAAAGCTACAGTTTTACGTGGATCACTACAAGAAAAATCCTTAATTAGATTAGACTCTACTGTAACAATAAAAGAATTAAAGCCAAAAGAAGCTTATAAATATCTAGGTGTAAATTAGGGTGAAAACATTCACCATAAAAAATGAAAGAAATAGTGCGTAAAGAGTACTATAGAAGACTACGAATGATATTAAAAACTGAATTGAATTCTCGGAACAGAATTATGGCCATTAATAGCCTTGCAATCCCAGTTGTCTAATATAGTTTCAACATCTTAAACTGAACTCTAAACGACATCAGGCGAATGGATTCTAAAAAAAGAAAGCTTCTTTCTAAGCATAAGATGCATCATCCAAAGGCTGATGTAGGCCGTCTATACATACCCCGTAAAGAAGGTGGAAGAGGTCTTATTCAGCTAGAATCGTAATACAAGACAACTATTGGCTTAATAACATACATAGAAACAACAAAGGACTGGATGATACAATTAGTAAGGCAACATGAAGAAAGAAAGAAAAAATATTGAATAATAAAAGAAGGCAGTAAATACAAACAAGATTTACATTTAGTAGATTCTGCAGAAAAGCAAAACAGAACCCAAGAACCAACAATTGCGGCACAAATATGAAAATGAAAGCCAAAGATAAAGCTTTGAACAGATGAAACAATGCTGGCAAGACAAACCACTTCATGGCCAATATCCAGAATGTGCCAATAAATCCACTGTTGATAAAGTTAATACTCGTCGATGGTTACGTGCATCTGGATTAAAGTCTGAGACTGAAGGCTTTATTATTGCAGCGCAATACCAAATCTTTTTACTAGAAATTTTCAGGCAAATATTATACATAATAATATGGATCCAAAATGCAGGTTTTGTAATAAACACCAAGAAACAATAGACCATCTAATCGTAGGCTGTTCTGTACTTGCCCCAAATTAATATAAAAATCGGCACGATAGAGTGAGTCAATATTTACATTGGACAATGTGCAAACACTATGGAAAATCTGGAAACAAACACTGGTATGAACATTACCCAGCACCGGTTACAGATATAGAAGATGTCACTATCCTTTGGGAGTACACCATCTACACAGACAGAAAAATTGAAGCAAATAGGATGGAAATTATTGTTAAAAACCAGAAGGAAACAAATTGTCGATTAATTGATATGGCTTGTCCAGCGGATTGTAACATAGCAACCAGGAATTTGAAAAACCGTCAAAATATAAAGACCTGGAATTTGAAATGGAAAACATGTGGAAATTGAAAACAAGAGTTGTACCAATAATAGTAGGTGCACTTGGAATGATAACAAATGGAACAAAACAACACATTGAAAGAATCACTGGAAACACCAGCTTAAAAGATATACAAAACATTGTCTTGTTAAATACAGCCCACACACTCAGGAGAAATTTGTCTATGTAACGTTAGGGATGATGGGGAAGTTAATAAAAAATACATGATATGGAGCCACAACAACACGCCACGACCTGCCTTAGGTTTTCCCGCAGATTTGGTTGGTAGTGCGAACATAGCAGAAATTAAAATATGATGAAAAATGACACAATAATAATAAAAAGAAGAATGATAATAACAAAATAAGATACAAAAGAAACGTTGCCGTGAACTTCAAAACAATGTATAAAAAACAAGCAAGGGGAACGGACTATCAATAAAAAAAGAATTTATAAGCATTATTATATATATATATATATTTAATCATATCACACCGAGCAAGGCGGTAACGCCACAGATGTGCAGGGGGCTACGTGAGAGTGAAAAGATTTGTAAAAGAGAAAGCCGGAAACCACATTCTAAACAGGGAACAAGGGATGAGCCTCTACACCTGTACAATTGACGTGGGTGGAGTATGAACCGGGCGATAGTTTAATCTATCTACTCCAATTGAAAAAAAAATGAAAAAGAAAAAAAAAGAAAAGTGAAAAGATTGGAAAAGAGAAACCCAGAAACCACATCCTAAACAGGGAACAAGGGATGAGCCTCTACACCTGTACTATAGACAATATATATATATATATATATATGTGTGTGTGTGTGTGTGTGTGTGTGTGCGTGCGTGCATGCGTACGTGCGTGCGTGTGTAAGTGTAAAGTTCTATATTCGGTCATGTCTGTTTGTCCGTGGTCAAGGTATCTCAAGACCCGCTGGATGGATTGGAATGAAACTTTTAGGGATGACTGGCATAAACTGGTTAGATTTCGAGTTCAATCCGGTACGTGTTAAACTTTGCGTTCTTGTTATTTTTCCATTTATTTATTTTTTTAACCAACATTATTTCGTACGATTAACATTCAAAATACTGAATTATCTCACCTAGAGTGTGTAAGTCATTCGGAACGCACTTTTTTTATCACGAAAATAATATTTATAATATAAATTTACCATTTATTATCTAAAAGCCAAAACAAAATGAGTGATCAAGTTCTTCTCTTGCTAATCGCTAAAATGACATCGATATTGGCTTGCCCGTAGTTGGCGGAATTTGAAGACTCTAGTTATCATTATTCTTATTATTATTAGTAGTAGTATTAGTAGTAGAAGTAAATTTGAAATACCACAAAGAAATGAGATCAATCATCATGTAAAATATATCAACCTGCACTCAACCTGAAACACATTTTAACTAAATGTACTCTCTTCGTTCCTGTAAGACACAAATGAAACAAGGAAAACAACAGGAGAAAACTATCTAAAATATTGTAAATCTAAACATGATTTCCTACCATAGCATACAGATAAATTACAAACTATAAAATATGCATCATCTGAAAATATAAATTATATCCACAATATCCAGAGTTGGGGGCATAAAATTGTGTTAAAAAGTCCGGCATTAAATACCAGTCAACTAAAACGTCCAAACCAAATGAACTGAATTCATTTAATGCGGGAATTGTATCTGTTTATATATTTTCATGTCTCTTTGCAATTGTAGCTGTTTCTTTTGTACTGTTCATATGGAAAGTTATTTTTTAATTTATTGAAAAATATTCTTAAATTTTCTTCTATTTATACATTTGAATAAATGACAATCCGTAATGGTGTGTTTATTTATTACATTTATTAGCAAAATGCGGTCGGGCAAACATAGTTACACGCGTAATGTCATTGTTGATACATTGCGTCCTCAGTTGTGTACCTTCACATTCTCAGATATCAGCATAATTATCAAATAATGATTAAGCGCAATAATTTGAAATTTTGTAAGCATTTGTAAATCTCAGTATTGGCGATTCTTTTGGTATTATTTCGTTTTCGTTTCTCCACACCTACATTTTTACACATGATTGTAATAAATAAACAATGATCAAGCACAATGTTTGAAACTTTGTAGGCATCTGTTCATCTCTGTATTAGCGATTTTATTGGTATTATTTCGTTCTCATTTGTTCTCTTGCACATATTCACACATCGTTGTAATAAATACAAAATAATGAAGCACAATGATTTGAAATTTTGTAAGCATTGTGTTTATCCCATAAATTGTGATTTTATTGGTATTATTTCGTTCTCATTTGATCATTCCCACATTCTCAGACATCATTGTAATAAATAAACAATGTTTAAGCACACTGTTTGAAAGTTTTGAAATTTTGTAAGCATATGTTTATCTCAGCATTGACTATTTTGTTGGTATTATTGCGTTTTCATATGTTCACTCCCATATTTTCACACATCATTGTATAAAATAAACAATGATTAAGCACAATAAGCATATGTCCATTTCTGTATTGACGATTTTGTTGGTATTATATCGTTCTCGTTTGTTCAGTCCCACTTTTAAACACATCAATGTAATCAATAAACCAAATTAAGTACCAAATTTCTTTAAATTTTGTGAGCATTTGTTCATCTCAGTTTTAGCGGTTTTTTGGTATTATTTCGTTCTCATTTGTTCACTCTCACATTTACACACATCATTGTAAAAGATATACAATGATGAAGCACAATGTTTTGAAATTTTGTAAGCATATGTCCATTTCTGTATTGACGATTTTGTTGGTATTATTTCGTTCTCATTTGTTCACTACCATATTTTCACACAACTGTGTAATTAATAAACAATGATTAAGCAGAATATTTTAAAATCTTGTAAGCATATGTTCATCTCAGCATTAGCGATTTTCTTGGTATAATTTCGTTCTCACTTGTTCAGTCGCACATTTTCACAGATCATTGTAAAAATAAACAATGATTAAGCACAATTTCGAAAATTTTGTAAGCATTAGTTCATCTCAGTATTGGAGGTTTTGTTGGTATTATTTCGTTCTTTTTTCAATCACACATTATCACAAATAATCTTATTATATAAATATTGATTAAGCACAATGATTTAAAATTTTGTAAGCATTTGTTCATCTCAGTATTGGCAATTTGGTGGTAAAATTTCGTTCTCACTTATTTACTCCCACTTGTTAACACATCTTTGTAATAAACAATGATTAAACACAATGTTTGAAATTTTATAAGCATTTGTTCTTTTCAGTATTGGCGATTTTGTTGGTAGTGTTTTTTTTTTCATTTAATCATTCCCGTATTATCAAACATCATTATTATAAATAAACAATGATTAAGCACAATGTTTTGAAATTATGTAAGCATTTGTTTACCTCAATATTGGTGATTTTGTTGGTATTATTTCATTCTCATTTGATCATTCCCATATTATCAAACATCATTATAATAGATAAACAATGATTAAGCACAATGTTTTAAAATTTTGTAACTATATGTTCATCTCTGTATGGCGATTGAGTTGGTATTAATTCCTTCTCTTTTGTTCACTCTCACATTTTCACACATTATTGTAATAAATAATGAATGACTAAGCTCAATCTTTGAAATTTTGTAAGCATTTGTTCATCTCAGTATCGGCGATTTTCTTGGTATTATTTCTTTCAAATTTCTTCACACGCACTATTGTTACACATCATGGTATTAAACAAACAATAATGAAACACAATTTTTAAAATTTTGAAGCTTTTTCATTTCAGTATTGGCGATTGTGTTGGTATTATTTTGTTCTAATTTTTTCACTCCCAAATTTTCACACATCATTGTAATATGCCCAATGTTTTGAAATTTTGTAAACATATGTTCATCTCAGTGTTATCAATTTTGTTGATACTATTTCGTTCTCATTTGTTCGCTAACACATTTTTACACATCATTTTAACAAATAACCAATTATTAAGCAAAATGTTTGAAATTTTGTAAGCATTTGTTAATATCAGTATTGGCGATTTTGTTTATATTATTTCATTTTCATTTGCGCACTCCCACATTTTTACACATCATTGTAATATATAAACGATGATTAAGCTAAATGATTGAAATATTTAAGCATTTGTTCATCTCAGTATTTACGATTTTGTTTGTATTATTTTGTTCTAAATTGTACATTCCCACTTTTTCACACATCATTTCAATAGATAAACAATGATAAAGCTAATGATTTTAAATTTTGTAAGCATTTGTTCATCTTTGTATTGGCAATTTTGTTGGTAATATTTTTTTCTCATTTGTTCTCTTCTACATTTTCACATATCATCCTAATAAATAAACAATGTTTAAGCACACTCTTTGAAAATTTATAGTAATATCTGCATCTTTGTATTGACGATTTTGTTGGTATTATTTCGTTCTTACCAGTTCACTCCTACATTTTCACATAATTGTAATAAATAATCCATGATTAATCACAACGTTTGAGATTATGTAAGCATTTGTTCATTTCAGTATTGGCTATTTTGTTGGTATTATTTTGTTCCCATTTGTACACACGCACATTTTCACACATCATTGTAATAAGTTAACAATGTGTGAAGCACTTTTTTTGAAATCTGTGTATGCATTTCTTTCTATCACTATTGATAATTTTGTTGGTATTATTTTGTTCTCACTTGTTCACACCCACATTTTCCAATATCATTCTAATAAATAAACAAAGATTAAGCACAATGTTTTGAAATTTTGTAAGCATTTATTCATCTCAGTATTGACAATTTTGTTTGTAATATTACGTTCTCATTTGTCCCTTCCGACATATTCACACATCATTGCAATAGATAAATATAAATAAAAATTAAAATTTTGTAAAAAACATTTTGTAAAAAAAATTTTTTGTAAAAAAAATTTTTTTGTAAAATAAATTTTGTAAAAGACAATTTTGTAAAAATATTTTGTAAAAAAATTTTTGTAAAAAAATTTTGTAAAAAAAATTTTTTGTAAAAAAAATTTTGTAAAAAAATTTTGTAAAAAAAATTTTGTAAAAAAAAATTTTTTTTAAATTTGTTCATCTCAGTATTGGATATTTTGTTGGTATTATTTCGTTCTCACTTGTTTACTCGCACATTTTCACACACATTTTTATAAATAAACAATGATTAAGCCCAATGTTTTTTAATTTTTTTTAAGCACTTGTTCATCTCAGTATTAAAGATTTGGTTGGAATTTTATCATTTTCATTGTTCACTCCCACAGTTTCACATATCATTGTAATAAATAAGCAATGATTAAGCCTAATGATTTGAAACTTTGTAAGCATTTGTTCATTACAGTATTGGCGATTTTGTCGGTATTATTTCTTTCTCAATTGTTCATTCACACATTTTCACAGACAAGTGTAATAAAGAAACAAAGATTAAGCACAATGTTTTGAAATTTTGTAAATATTTGTTCACTCACACATTTTCATACATAATTTTAATAAACAAACAATCATTAAGCACAATGTTTGAAATTTTATAAGCATTTGTTCATCTTTGCATTGGCGAGTTTGTTGGTATTATTTCGTTCTCATTTGTTAACTCCCACATTTTCTTATATCAATTTAATAAATACTCAATTATTAAGCACAATGTTTGAAATTTTGTAAGCATTTGTTCATTTCAGTATTGGCAAATTTGTTGGTATTATTTCGTTCTCATTTGTTAACTCCCACATTTTCACACATCATTGTTATAAATAAATAATTATTAAGCACAATGTTTTTAAATTTTTTAAGCATTTGTTCAACTCAGTATTGTCGATTTTG
Source organism: Ascarosepion bandense (assembly GCA_037127315.1). NCBI lineage: Eukaryota > Metazoa > Mollusca > Cephalopoda > Sepiida > Sepiidae > Ascarosepion > Ascarosepion bandense. Next base: position 429,591 of record JBBBDQ010000550.1, on the reverse strand, counting down.
TTAGTACTATTTCGTTCTTATTTTTTCACTTCCATATTTTCTTATATCAATTTCATAAATAAACAATGATTAAGCCTAATGTTTGAAATTTTGTATGCATTTGTTCATCTCTCTTTTTACGATTTTGTTTGTATTATTTCGTTCTGACATGTTCACTACCATATTTTCTCACATCATTATAATAAATGAACAATGATTAAGCACTTTGTTTTGACATTTTGTAAGAATTTGTTCATCTCAGTATTGGCGATTTTGTTGTTATCATTTTGATCTCAATTGTTCACTCCTACCTTTTCACAAACAAACAATGATTAAGCGCAATGGTTTGAAATTTTGTAAGCTTTTGTTCTACTCAGTATTGGCGATTGTGTTGGTATTATTTCGTTCTCAATTGTTCACTCCCACATTTTCACACACCGTTGTAATATATAAACAATGATGAAGCGGAATGTTTTGTAATTTTGTAAAGATTTTCTCATATCAGTATTGGAGATTTTTTTTTGTATTGTTTCGTTCTCATTAGGTAATTCCCACATTTTCACATATCATTGTAATAAATAAACAATGATTAAACGCAATGTTTTTGTTTTCTTTGTAAACTTTTGTTCGTTTTAAGTTTTTTTTCGTCATTTTTAACGTATTCCTTTTTCACTGAAGTAGATTATACAGGCAATCTTGCTGTATAAACGGGAGACTTTTATATCCTATTTTTTCTGGAGATAAGATTTTAGTAAAAAATATTTTTACTTTATTTGCACTCTTCAGACTGTTGTCCTCATCTTTATTTCCATGTTTACTACGTTTTTTCTGTTGTACTTTTCGACCTTCTTCAGAAAGAAGATTGTAACCAACCCCTATATCCATTGGATATACGGGTTGGTTAGTTCCAAATAACTTCTCCCAAACATTTGTGAACAAATAACTTTCAGAGTTGAGTAAGGGGGTGGATAGCTATATGTCATCTGGAAGGGGTATCGTACATAACATGAGAATAATATACCCCAGTGATCGGAATAAATGTGTCAGTTCAAAATTTCTAGCACCTGAAAAAAGCCGGTCAAAACTTCATAAATGGGGTAATAAAATGAGGAAACAGTCCGAAAATCTAAATAGTGTAAATATTACCTCCTCTCCGGAGTATAGTCAAATAAATCATATATTATCACGCTCAAATGAATACATTAGAACACAAATCACACGTAGAAACTTATTATTCACTAGGGGAAACATTTTATGAAAACCTCATTTTTTCCACCCCACTTTCCTCTTTACTGTCATTTCAACCCCAATTAAGGAAATAGAGTCACTAAGACGCAAGGATTACTGAGTTTCAAATAATATGAGAAGAAGCTGCGTTATGGCGTTGGGAAAGAAACTGAAGCCGTGATTTCAGGCCAGGACCCGTAATATTGCAGATTCTTTTCTGGGTATTACCAAGAATCTCTAAATGTACTAGGAGCACCAGATCAGATCTGGCAGCAATATTCAAAGGTCGAATGGTAAATTTATAAGTACGTAAAATAGATTCTGGTGAGAATCTATATCGAATCCATTGCTAAATCCGCTGCTATGAAAGTCGGTTCTCTGTGCAGGGCCCGGAGGTTTTTCCGTCTGAATCTATCCTGCACATTTATAAATCTACCATCCGCCCGTGCATTGAATACTGTTGCCATATCTGGTCGGGTGCCCCTGCTATTCACCTTGGGCTTCTCGACAAGGTACAGCGGAGGGTCTGTAATGTGATCGATACCCACTTAGCAGACAGCCTGCAATTTCTCTCTCACCGGCGCGACGTGGCTTCCCTGTGTCTATTCAATAAATACTTTCACGGTTTCTGCTCCGATGAACTTAGATCACTGGTGCCCCCTAGGTTCGAATTTGCACGAGATACTAGATTAGCAACTCCGTCATTTTCCAATTGACAGTTTCTATTTTATTTCCGCTTCCATTCGTAAACTTCTGGAGCTCTTGTAGTGTCCTTCTTGTGTCTGCTATCAACACTGTCATCGGCGTATCTCGTTTGTTATATTAAAAGCAAAAACGGACAATAGCAAGTGGTAGTCCATGATCGCCTACGTACTGAGAAGACACGGCACATGAAGAAGAAACATTTTCTGCCCGTTTGCAGAATGTTTGCTACCAGTAGGTATTCTGGGTTACTCTAATATTCTTCCCAAATATTTCAAGACTGCGTGGCAACTGTTCTTGTGATGTAATTTATTTATCAAAATACTTTTGCATAATCTATAAAACATAGGTATATATACTTTTGTATTTATATTAGTCATATAATTCTTTTCCGGCAAAAAAGAAATTAGCTTGATTTTTTACTAGTGTGATCCGCATCATGATTAACTCTATCATTTTATACTCTGTGCTCGAAAAAAATTACTTCAACCTTATCTAGCGTTTTTTATTTAACCAAGATATGTAATTTAAAAAAAGTATATATTTATTAGTGAAACGGATAAGAATTGACTATTTTGGTACAACAATATTTGAATTCACTTATGCACAAATACTCTCTGGAAAAAAGTATTAATACGTCAATTCTCCCTTTAGCTATGGAATAAATAGCAAAACGGAATGGTTCTATAGCCTTAGTTGGCAACCAGTCTAATACGGAAAGTAATTAAAACCTACGGTGTAAAAATATTCTGCTCAGACATGATCGCCCAAGCGTGTATCTGAATGTTTCGGAATAAAAAAACAGTTCAATAGCAATCGATTTTAATTTGTGCGTGGACTGTTATTATCTATGCGATGGAGCTATCGTGAATATGCATGAGTCTATCACGCCAACCATCACGGTCCTGTATCATGTTCAGATGATCATTGGGATGGCATTCCATGTCTACATTACTGGATAATGTAGGTGGTTGCTTCGCAACCAACCCGTCTTTCTTCAGAGCAGTAGATCACTTGCAATTTCTTGTTTTTCTAGCCATCAGTGTCCTGCAAACAAATTCTGCGTTCGCATAAGCGTGTAGAAATATCAGGGATTCATAAAACTATGATTTATTTGGTTGTTCTCTTCAAAAGTATAGCTCTCAGCATCCGAGTGTAAGTTCTATCAAGTTTAGACTCAAGGTTTTTAGTTAATATCCAAGCAGTGATGTCATACATTAAAACGCTCTCTACAGTAGCGGGAAAATATCTCCGTCTGAGGTTGTCTGGTAGATCTGATTTCTAGATTACATCCATGGGCAACCGTGCATTATAAATCATTCCTGTAGACACCAGACTAGAAATATTTATACAAAGATTGGCGCCTATTCTAAATCTGTTAGACTTAGTCAAGACCGAATATATAGCAACGCACTTTACTCCGACAAAATCTGGCAAAAGCATCATCTGTTAATGTCTATTTAAAGCATCGACGGCTTTCTTTTTTCTTGCATTGATTCGCATATTTTGAAAAAGAATTTGAAAAGGTAGAATGTTTTTTATTTGTGAATGAATGTGCGTGTAGTGCAGCAGTTAGCTGCTCGTAAAGAGTAATCGTTCCATGCGAGTTCGAATTATATTCGATTATGCTTAATTATGTTTCGCATGAATTTTTCCTTTTCTTTATGTGTCATGTCCTTGAAGGACGTAGGCGATCATAGATTTCCACTTACCCCTATCCCTTGTCGTTGTTTTCCTCTTGGTATCTCTCCAAAACAACTGCTCCGCTAATTCCTTAACGTTGCTCACTTGTTCAGTCCATGGAATCCTTAAAATCTTTTTCTAAAACCGCATTTCTATTACTTCGAATCTGTCCTTCATCTTTGAGGAGATCGTCCAGTATTTGCTGCTATGTAGACGGACAGATATCACATAGCAGTCCAGCATTATTTTCCTTGTTTCCAACAAAATCCTCCTGTTTCTCAATACTTAGCTTTTGAAATTCGCCAACTTAGATAGATATAGATATTTTTAGAAATATAACTACATATGTTCATGATGACGGTTATGTTCAGCCCTCAGACGATCTTCAGCCCATCTGTTAGTATTCCTTGCGCGAGCTCTATATATACATCTTAATGGCAATTTATTGTTTGTATAGTGATAAGTATTCCCTACCTGTCACCCGGGAGATCAGGGTTCGATTTCCGCCGGGGAGGCGTACAATTTTGTTGTAGTTTGTAGATGTTCTAAAATAAAATTTATAATAAATATTCATTGCTCTGTTTTTATATTGAGCACTGATCAACGTTTATCATTATAAGATATTTCACGTTTATTAAAATTCAGCAATATAGCATATGAAGAATTAAATGAAATAAATTCTGGTATTTTGACTTTTAACATTTGTTAATTCATTGGTTATTAATGCAATTTACATGTAATTTACTCCTTTAATAAACCTTAGTATAGTTTGTGGTGTTCCGAATTTAATATATATATATATATATATATATATATATATATAAATAATCAGGTTTCACTGAAAATGGCAGAAAAGGTATTATTGGTTTCCCCAGAGAATATATTTATCGTGTGGTGCCCTTTAACCAACAAAATCAGTCCGATTCCTTTGTTTGTTCCTCTTCCCGTTGAAAAAACAAATAGGGTGTCCAAAATATTCTGGCTTTAAATATTTTCTTATCTGCTTCAATTTATTCAAAAGTTTAATATATAATAAATATCAATATTTTTACCATTTTGTTCTCTTTTTATTCCTCTCATTTCATTAAAAGGCCTATTAAAACCACATATAATAAAAAGCCCACATCGACCATCTTCCGTAAGACAAGATATTATTGTCAATATTTTTGTGTTTTTATATAATATGGAGCGTTATTTTCATGAATATTTTAAGAACAGAAATTATGTAAGAATCGTCCAAAATATTTTGTGTTACCGAGCGTTTTCGGCTATACTTATCAAAAGTGAATTTTATTTTACGTGTAACTGAATATGTGTAGTGTTTATGTATGTAAACTCGTTTGTGTGTTATTTTTCGAACACGGTAAAAACATTTTTGCCATGCTCATAATTGTTATTATGAGTTGAATTTTTCTTTTTTTAATTAAAAATGCTGCTATTATTTTTAATATTTTGTTTTATTTAGGATGATATTATCATTTTTTTTTTTGCGAATATGTATGTTAATAATGACTAAAAGTGTTGCCAAAAAGGCACGGAAACACAAAACAATTTGACAATTCTTATACAATTCATATTCTGAAAGAGAGAAAAAACATAAGAACATAGGAAAATTTACATAAAAACTACACGATAATAGCTCCTTTATAATGAAACCTGCATAAAAGAGAGTTTGCCGTCCTAATACAATATATATATATATATATTCATAATTAAAAACACACACACACACACACACATATATGTGTGTGTGTGTGTGTGTGTGTGTGTGTGTGTGTGTGTGTGTGTGTATGTATATTTCTGTGTATTGCTGTACAGCCATGGACAGTTAATCATATTACTACTCTATTCTAACACTAGCTGCTATACACCCTTTCTGTTTAATTGCGAAATGATCCTTTCTCAACTTCTTAGCAATTATGCCAACCTTTGCTTCTTTCTTTCGGATTTCATCTGTTCATACAGCGAGCAAGACTAAACAGACGGGCTCATGAAAGCGCGTATGTAGAAAGAAAGAAATGAAAAAGGATAAGGAATTAAAAGAAAGGGAGAAATAAGGTTTGAGTGGAAGAAATAAAAGACAAAGACAAACTGACAGCAAAAACCGAACAAATGAAATAAGGAAAGACAAAATAGACGAACAAATAAAGAAATAAAGAAAGATAGACGGAAAAAAGAATATAAAATAGATATATTGAAAAAGAAAAAAGAAAAATAGGAAGATAATATAAAAGAAAGAAAGAAAGAACGAAAGAATGAAAGAATAGAAGATAAACAATGATGAAAGAAAAAAAAGAAATGAAACGAAAAGAAAGAAAGAAATGAAACGAAAAGAAAGAAAGGTAGGAAGGAAGGGAGGGAGGAACAAACAAACAAACAAATAACAAAAAGGAAGAAAAGAAAAAGGAAATTATAAAGAAAGAAAAATAAATAACTAAAAGAAGGAAGAAACATAAGAAGTAAGTGATGAAAGGAAAAAGAAAGGAAAAGAAAGAAAAAAAGAATCAAAGAAAAGGAAAAAAAGAAAGTAATAAGCAATGAAGCAAAAAGAAGACAGAAAAAAGAAATAAAAGTCAGACCAAAAGAAAAGAAAAAATATGAAAGAAAGAGAGAAAGAAAAAGACAGAAAATCTACGAAAATAATCTTTCTTCCCCTGTTGAACCGAAGTGGTATGGCCCGATATCACGCCACTATGCCATTATGTAATGACACGTAGTTGGCTGACCTAAATTCAGCCGACAGTTGTGCCGCCTCTACCCAGCCGACACCACTTCTTGCCATCTTCTTGTTTTTTATCCTTTGCATACTCTGCGGGGACCGATATCCACCCTCAACCTGCTTCTACCCCGACCTAGAGTATCAGCTCCTTGAAACTTCGCTATGTCCGGATGGCCTGCGAAACGCTTCTGTCGTTTTCATCATGTTTTTTTTTGTTTTTTTTTTTGTGTGTGTGTGTGTGTGTGTGTCATTGACTTGGCCTTCTCTATTTCAGAGATTAGTTCACCCTTCATCCTTTCTTCAACTGTATTGCAACTCTGTAACTCATCGTCCTAAGCAGTGTACTGCGGGCAGCACACGCCCACACAAAAACTGCATTTTCCTATCATGTTCTATTTAGGTTTTACCTATGTTTTCCTATTGCATGGTTTATATATGTAAATAATACGTCTCTTACTCTCCCCACACAGACATTGTGTCGTCTCTCGAGCTTTCGTACACACGTGAACCATTCCAGACTCCTACACAATACAGTACATGCGTGCATAAAGAGTGCGATGGATGAATTGTCGTCTAATCTACGTAAAAATGTAAATAACATTGACATCTTTTTTTATTAAATATATTTACTAAAATTACACAAAAGTATCTTAAAATATGAAAGAGTAACTTTATTCAGTAAAAACGACAGTGGCTTCAAACACGATTTAACAAAGACTTCGGAATCTTCTGGATCTCTTCTGGGTGGTCTCCTTGTTTTAGTTGGTGAATGCTTGCATAATCCTTGCCTTCAGTTCATTATTAATGTAACAATGATTTGTCTATATTTCTGAGATGAGGTAGTATTTACAGTATTTGCATTATTGGGATTATTGTCCTCATCTTTGTTGCTCGGCCGTTATACGCTTCGGCTTTCTTCAGGTGCTAGGAATTTCAGAACAATTTATTACAATCACTGGGGTATATCATCTCCATCCCTTTTGCCTAGAGCCTCTTTTTCGTATTCATATGTTATCTCCCTCTAATCCTGTAAGTTACTTATTCACCACTGCTGTAGCCTGGCATTGAACTCACAACTCTTTAAGTTACAGGAACTAACCAACATCTATATCCACTGGGCCATGCATCGTTAAAAAGTGATGGAGATGATATACCCCAGTGATTATAATAAAGGGTTCTTTTCGAAATTTCTAGCACCTGAAAAAGCCGAAGCGTACAACGGCCGAAAGGTCGTACAAATGGCACACAAAGATGAAGACAATAGTCCGAATAACGTAAATACTGTAGTGTTACAATGAGTTTTGTTGGTCTTTTGCTCGTCTGTACCCACATATTAAATCAAGGGGGTTGCAGTCTAAGGAGTTAACTGGCCATATGTAATGGGTAATATAGTCAAAGAGATTGAGTGTCTTGACTGGGTTCTCATGCTTGTGTGGCATATTGCAGAGTCTTTTTGCTAGCTATAGGGTCATCTGGTAGCTACCTTCTTGATTAGCATCTTGAAACACTTGATGTATGCCTCTGTGTTGAGTCTACGGCAATGCGTTGTGGTGAATAGAGGCACAACGTCACCATCAGTATTGATCACTCTAAACAGCTTCGTAGTCATCATTGGACTCAGCCAACTATTTCCGAATCCTCTCTAATCACTCTGAAATGTTCGCATTGACAACCAATCACTCTGAAATGTTCGTATTGGAGCTTCCTGTGCGAATGCTAATCAGTATGGCATTCCGTTTCCAAATTTCTGGCGGGTTGAATTACGTCACGGTGCTCTTTTTCTTACAAACGTTGTCCAACTGACTTTACTAGACAATGCAAAGGACAATATCTAAAACAAACAACGCACATGCACAAAATTAAAGGATATTAAATGTCGATAATATACTCATCGTACACTGTATATAGGTGTTTGTGTGAAAAAAGAAAATTAAAACGAGAATGAAGTGCCTAATTTTTACGTTCTCATATATTTTGATTATTGCAATGATATGAAAACTTTTATTAGAGAAGCGACAGCATTGCATTCATTCTACGATGAGTTCTTAAACTCTAGGTGCAAATATATATCCCAAAAATAAATCCCAGATATAAATCTTAAATAATTTTAAAGTTTTGAAATTTACCTTTGTCATTCTACTTCATAGAATCAGTCTAGCAATCTATATTAGCTGGTATGATTCGGAGACACACACATGTATCTAGACATATGCAAGGGGTGGACAAAGGAATCGAAACACTATAAAAGTTCAAACAAATGTAAGTATGTGGTAAGGCCGCCTTTAGCTGTAATTTCAGCTTGGATTCTGTAAGAGATCCAGTCGGACAAAGATTGAATCGTTTTTAAAGGAATTTTTATCCATTTTTCACTTAAAACAGTCTCCAATTCTTTCAATAAGGATGGTGAAGGATATCGATCCCTCACTTGGTTTTTCTAAAATTAACCATAAATATTCAATGATGTTGCGATCTGGGGATTCTGATAACAAAATAAGATGTTCCCCTTACACTAGAATGTTCCTGCTTCTATTCAGCTACAACTTTAGCAGTACGAATGGGTGCATTATCATCCTGAAAGATGGTATTTCTTTCCGGAAACAGTTCCTGATCCCAAATAAAAATTCCAGATTTATATTTGGCATTTATATTTGGGATCAACTTCATCCTATAGTTCATCCTGAACCATAGGATGATATTGATCACTTAAAATTCTTAAATACTCATGACTGTTGATTTTAATAAACTTTGTACATAAAGAACAATTTTACCCGAAAATGGAATACTACTAATAGTAAATAAGATAAAAGTACAATATCTTTAACAGTTTACGGAAAATTTACAAATTATGCTATTATGGTACTCGGTGTTTCCATAAATTCATTTTACCTAGCAATTATTCAAACAGACATTATTGATTTCAACCAACAATCCAACAGAAAAAACACACACACACACACCATATAAATATATAATTACACACACAGATACACAGACACACACACACACAAATATATATATATATATATATATATATATATATATATATATATATATATATATATAATCATATCACCCCAAGCAAGGCGATAACGCCACTGATGCGCAGGGGTCTACGTAAGGGTAAAAAGAATGGAAAAGAGAAAGCCGGAAACCACATATTAAACAGGGAACAAGGGATAAGCCTCTTCACCTGTTCAATAGATGTGGGTGGAGTGTGAACCCGGCGATAGTTTAGTTTATCTACTCCAATTGAAAAAAAGAGTGTGAAAAGATTGGAAAAGAGAAAACCGGAAACCGTATCCTAAACAGGATAATGCATAAAAAATAATTTTACAAATTTTATGGACGGCTTTCTCACAACAAAACAGGGACAAATGTACATATAAACACATGTCTCTATATTCTTCGTACTTTGCGATTAAAATTTTGGAGATTGTAGCAATCAGGGAGACAAGTATAAAAAAAAAAACTTCCAAAGATGATAAGTGAAAGAAAGAAACTGTTGTAGTAGAAGACAAAGTTACATTTAATTATTTCAACATTAAAAGTGTGGGACTTAATTATCATGATTAAAGTTTACAGTATAAGCGGTTAAATGTACAAAAGAAAATTACTCTTTAAGAGTTTTGGGCGGGTTCTAGACACCAAAACAAGTTTTGATGTCCATTTAAAGATATGACCAAAAGGTCATCGCTATATCGCAACAAAGGAATTCATAACAAATTTTCAAAATGTCTTGTTTCTGCCCAAGTATGTAGGCGTTACATGCTTGTGTACGCTCTGTATATACACAAGTTTCTTTAAAGTCGACTGATAAGTTTCGGCGATTAAAATTTCAGTTATTCTTTAGCTATTTTCAATGGCGAAAACTTTTTAATTTTTCACTGAATATATGACTGCTATTTGTGTATACATCTGAATTTATAGAAATATATTATTTTACAAACAGTCAGCAATTCTATATCTATCTATCTATCTATCTATCTATCTATCTATCTATCTATCTATATCTCACCCTCTCGTTCCCTCTCTCTCTCTCTATCTCTCTATCTCTCTATCTCTCTCTATATATATATATATAAATATATATATATATAAAGGTTTCATTTAAACATAGCAACAACGTACTTACCGTGTTCGGAATAAAATACACAAATATGAATTTATATTTTACATGAATTTAGGCGTAAACACGACACATATTCAGTCACACGTAAAATAAAATTCTTCCTCAGAAAGCTACAAGTTAAAGAGCTTGGCAGTTGTTCTTCGATAGCTTTGCTTGACAACGATTCTAAACAATGACCCGATAAAATCACCAGTTCCTAGCAAATCTGGGGCACATCGGCTCATGAAAACGCATATTATTTGATTCTTTATACGTTTGAAAAATGACCGTGAAACAAAACATTCAAAAGGAAATATCAATTCGTAAGCCCTCTTTATATATATATATATATATATATATATATATATATATATATATATATATATATATATTAATCATATCACCACGTGCAAAGCGGTAACGCCACTGATGTGCAGGGGGCTACGGAATAGAGACAAGATTGGAAAAGAGAAAGCCGGAAACCACATCCTAAACAGGGAACAAGGGATGAGCCTCTTAACCTGTTCAATATACGTGGGTGGAGTGTGAACCGGGCAATAGATAGATCTATCTACTCCAATATATATATATATATATATATATATATATATATATATATATATATATTGTTAAATAATAAAGACATAATGTGCCTACTTATTTTCTATATTGATCCTTTCAAATTGTATAATTACTTTTTATATGTTGAGATGAAATCTATCAAAGAGAGCGCACCAGTTTCATTTTTTTAAGCTAGTAATTTCGAACTTTTCCAAGATAATCTTCAGGGGTAAATTCAAAAGACAAATATGCTATTGTAACGTCATTAAAATCATCGGTTCGTTGTCATAGTAATTAATAAAATCACGCCCAAACAAGACCTATCACAATTATTTTGGTATTTTTGAGTTTTATCCGCTCTGGTAATAAAGCTTGTCACAATATAAGAGAGATGACAAGAAATTCACATTAATTTTATTGTTCGAACTGAACAATATAAGTTCGGACAGAATTTTGAAACTAAACCTTTATTTCAATCTGTGGTTGATTGTTTTCGTTCCGTCTGTGATGCTGCTTCCGGATGCCATGTAGTTATCTCCTTTGAACTCAACTCTCTATCTTATTTGTTCATCACGGCTGTAACCAATTATTGAACTTATACCTTTTTGTGTCAAATCACTGGAACTAACCAACGTCCATATCCACTGAGCCATGTGTATTTCAGGCTCAATATTTCTATTAACTGAAGAAGGACAGAGCCTACAACGGGCAAAGCTTCGTAAACATGGCAATAATGCTGGAGAAAACAGCCCGAACAACGTATATAATATAAATACTACCTCATCTCTAAATATATATATATATATGTATGTATTTGTTTATACTTCAGAGATAATAAAATTACAATATAGTTACTGTAATTTTGTTATTACAATGTTTATAAAATCATGATATCAATACACAAATATGCTCATGTTTCAGAACAATATTGTTCTTCTTCAGATGATATTTTAAAACTCTCTTTCTTGATATCGACTAACACACACACACACACATACTCACACACACACACACACATATATATATGTGTGTGTGTATGTGTGTGTGTGTGTGTGTGTGTGTGTGTATAATGTTGTATTATAGGTTATTAGAGAGAAAGTTATTTTAACGTGTTTGACTTCAGTGCTTTTTTGTTTTGTTTTTTAAACAGTGAAAATAATGTTTATCTTTCTAGACATTCGAAAATCATTTCAAAATAAATGTATCTCCCGACAGGACTCAAACCTCTTTCCACAATTTGAATTCTTTTATGCTACCATGTTTTATCATGTCACAATAATAAAGCACCATTACCTTGTATGAGTTTTAACAGAATAAATCATGCATACAGGTCGGAGTCTTTCTGTCAGGCCCTTTTTTATTAAGTCTTTTATATCGAGTCTTGTCACAGTCTCAGCAAACGGGAATGACTACTGAATCATATGTAAACACAAATTATAAAGTTTAAACCTAAAAGAAAAATGTTTTCAACATTTGTAGTGATAATACTTAGAATACATCGAAATCTTTTTCATAACATAATAGTAATAAAGAGCAACCAGCATCCTAAAAATAACAAATAAATAATAACAACTGATATACGACGGAGTTTCAAGCCGAACACTTTATTTCATCTACTAGGCTTAGTAGATAAAAGACTGGCTGAAATAATTCTAAGACATGATCCAAATAGCTGTGCGTTCAATACCTGGATACACAAAGGGGAACAAAAACTTGGAAAGTCGAGTTACTAAAGGAGGATAAACTAAGATATCATGAGAAGGAATAGCTCGAAGAACTAGAACAATCTACCCCGGTGGACAAAAATAAAGGGTTTGGTTCGTTGTGATTATGATAATAAAGATGTGAACAACAGTCCGAACAATTGTGCAAAACGTTACGACACTTCATCGCTGAAATATTAACAATAACCACAATGTTAAGGACAGTAATGTTAATTACATTTATATACTTAGACGCATACACAATTTGTGTGGAGAGGTGGAAGGTTGTGGAAAGCAAGGCTCAAACTACCAAATAATTTCGAAGAACCAACTTTCACGTCCTCCCAGGGACTCACGAGCGAAATTCCCTGCCAACGCCAAACGATCAATCAAATTGTCTCCCTCCCGTTATATCGTCCGGTGGCACAAACTATTTCTCGTCTACCCCTTCTGCTGTTCTGATTAAGTTTCGGTATTTGTGCGCTTATCCTGACAGCCTATCAACGACCCCCGCTTTCACCCAGATTATGACATTGCGTCAACATCTATCTACTTCAACATGACGGTTTAACTGACGCGGAATACAAGATTTTTTTTTATTAATCAAACAGCTCTTCGATGTTCAAACGTTACTTTTCAAAAGCTATGGGAGACAAAAATACTTTGTACTAGGGGTAGTTTCAACAATAAAATAGCAAACTGCTACGAAATCAGAACACTAGCTTGATAACTCAAGTCCTCTTCTTAAATTGCTTCTTTATATCCAGACTTTCATATGGTTTTCTGCATGGTACCAGATTAATTCAGATATATCTAGACAGTCATCTGTATAATTTTGTTTCTTTTATTTGTCGTGTCTCTTCATATTCGAAGTTATAGTTACAGCTATCTATTTAAACTGTAAAATGAAGAGACGTAACTCCCAATCTAGTCAGTCATTCAGTTAAGTTCCGTAGGTGATACCCTCTTGAGTGATCATGTCTCGAATGACAAATTACTGACTGGGCAGAAGAATTTCTCACAGTAGGTATGCATTACTTTCTGCGATAGTCTGGTTGCCAGAAAAGGCTATAGAATCCAAAATTTCCTGCTATTTAACCCTTACCTGGAGGAAAAAGCGACCAATTAGTACCTTTCCGAAGAGTATGGGTGCGTAAGTGAATACAACTATTTAAAGTGTATCCACAACGCACATACATCAAAGCCTAAGTACCAAAGAGAAACTCGTCAGAACAATAACCATAAAATATTAACAGAAATTCGTATATATATATATATATATATATATATATATATATATATATATTAATTTATTTGTTTGAACATTATCTTCTACTAGATAGTTTTTAATTGAACATTATATATATATATATATATATATTGATTGATTGATTGATTGTTTAATTGTTTAGTTTTTAGTCATAAAATTAGACCAGTGCACATTTGTATTAAAAAGTGTTCAATACAATTATATTGTAGAACTTTTGAATATTCTTCATTTGTAAACGAGTTATTACCCGCCCTATGTTTCTACCATGTGGTGTCTTCAGGCGATTTGCAATAACTAATTATGCACTTAGCCATAATTTCTGTTCTTTAATTCAATAGTTCATTTTTGTTTGGAATAACATAATCGCATATTTGAAGTTGTCAATTTCAAATATTTTTACTTGTATATGATTACCTAAAAATAAAATTAAATAAATAACTCGAAAATGTCAAGGTTTACCAATTGAAATTTTCTGATCAATCTAAAGTCTTAAAGTTAATGATTGAATAAGCTCATGGAAAGTTGTACGACAAAAAATTATCCGTTGAAATTACCCTGTCATGTCGTTAAATATTTTAAACGACTTTAACAAAATATTGCAATAACAATCATAAAAATGAGTGCTGGTCGTTAGTTTAAGAAGTGGGTAAAAATGAAAAGATTTGAAATTGCCAATTTTTTCTAAAAAGCCATTAAACAGTTCTAGCTTCTCTTTTTTCTTTCTTTCTGTCTTGCTTTATTTCATTTTATCATTGAAATCAAGTAGAGTCTTTTCTCCTCTTTCCATGCTATTAAAGCCGAATTGTTCGTTATTTATTAGGTACTGGTAGGAAACATTAAATACCGTATTTCTTTCTACACAAATTCATGTCTCACACAAATTTGTTAAAATCCAGCCAAAAGTACTCCATTTTCGCTACTTTTTCCATGCATTCATAAGCTTGTAAAAAATCAAATTTCTTTAGATATAACTTCGTGTAAGCTACCAAAAGTTATTGCAATCACTTGCTTTCAATTAAAAACTAATCGATTTTCAATAATTTTAAATGTTTTCGAAATATTTCAAACACCAAATTACTTCTACATATAATGTTGTTTAAGCTTTCCAATGAATCTAAAATCCAGTCAAAAGCACTTGATTTTCACTACTTTTTCCCTGATTTCGTAAGTTTGTAAAAAAATATTGCTTAATAGTTTAAAAAGACTTCAACAGACGAGTTTATTAAATTTAATTAATGGTATTTGGATTTTGAGCGATTGTTGACATTATTTTAGTCAGTCGATACTTCTGAAAATTGGTGATTTTATCGCGTTCCTCAGCGAATATTGGCCTATTGGGTAAGATCAAAGTGCAATATCTATTTTTATAAATTTAGTTGATTCTCTCTTATTCCTCTTCTATCTTACCTCCTTTCTTTCATTTTCTTACGTAATGTCTTTTTCCCTCTTTCCACGATATCAAAACGCGGAATATTTCATTACTTATAAGTTATTGACAGAGCGTAACGGCTGTGCTAACTAATAAAAAGATTATAATAGAATGTTTGTAAGACAATTAAATTTTAAATTATAATAAGTTCGTTCTTCTCGCTTCCTGTCGCTGCCTTTTGTAGGAAATTTTGTAGTTTATTTTCTGTGCCTGCTATCCACGTTGTATCATCTGCATATCTTATGTTTTTAAGTAGGTTTTACGCTGCTTTCCGCTGTCCTTATTTATCCCGATCTGTCCCGTGAGTATCAAATTTTCCAAGTCATCCTTCCTTATTACGTGTTCAGAAACGTGATTACGGGTTTTTTTTTCAGCGCGATGATTATCACACTTTCTTCTAAATTTAAGATATTTTACACAAATATAGATTCTAGAATATATAGGTTATATTGCTGAAATGTAATTGGTCCGAACAAGAGGCTCTCTTCTCCACAAAAATAATAGAATGTGTTGTTATTAAATTATAAGATGAATAGAATAAGTAAAGAACAGGTAGAGAAAAAGTGTCTTTAATCTAACAGGTTTCACTTTAATAAGCTTTTTTTAGAAATTTGTTAAAAGGAATAATTTAAAAATTTTTTTATTTATTTCCAAAGAGACAGTGAGTTGATTGAGATTTGATTTCATTGGTCAGATACGTGTCACCTGTAATAAAGCAAAACATGAAATTTTTAATTGTAGGAAAAACTTGTGTCTGATTATATGTGTCTGTGTTACTTGTAAAGTAGATGTATGTATGCAAAAATAATATTTAGAAATATTAAAACATATAAACAAGTGATATAACGTGATATTATAATACTTTAATTGTAATTATATTAAAGTACCATATTATATCTTTACAGTAGTACAATTAAGCAATATAAATAACATTTGGAAACACTAAATTATACATATATATTAAAGTATAGGGTATAATAAAAATTTAGCAGCCGGGAACGTAGTGAAATTCATGGGTAAGTACTATAATTATTAATTTATAAAGAAATAGGGAAAACTGCTGAAAATATTACGATATTGCAAAAAAACATACATAAACAATACGTACATGACACACACACACACACACACACACACACACACACACACACACACACATATATATATATATATATTTGCATACATTTGGAGTCGACAATGAACAAACTGATTTAAAATAATATCTAAGCCATTAATAATATATAATATAATAAAGAAATAATGGAGAAAATAAAATTATAATAGTCATTATTGTGAAATAAAATATATTAATATAATATGTAACATAAAACCTACTGCATATAGAGAAAGTAATATTGTAATGTTATGAATCATATGGAATAATATATGAAAATATCGTTAATTTTTTTAATTATATCTATTGAGAAACACAAAAAGGAGAGTATTAGGAGAGAGCAAAATTGGGGATAGTAATGATTTAGTGATACAAGTTTTACTAGTTAACACACATTTTGGGGAAAGAAAAGAAGATGCATATATTTTGCAAGCTAAAATTTCTCTAAATAAAGATAACCAATCCAGCTATATAAAATGTATACACACGCCAGTAGCCGAGAGTGTTCAAATTCATTACTGAATATGTGTGTATGTGTGCGTGTGTGTGGGCGTGTAGGTACGTAAATAAATACATAGATTTATAGATAATATATATATATATATATATATATATATATATATATATATATTATATATACATATATATATGTATACATATATTTTTTCTTATAAATTATACTTTAGAACATGTACAATCTACAATATACTACAAAACTCTAGATGTAATTTTGACATTGAAAGAACAATGTCTCATCAGGTAGTTCATAATGATGGTAATAAACGTTATTTTGAAAATAAAGTTTAAAAAACTCACTTTCTTTTATTTTTGGAAATCTTTGGAGGTAGATAGACAGATCCAAACATTTACATTGACAAGGAGTTGCATTTTACAGGAGGATGGATCAATTTTGAAGATACTCTCGCATTGAATACAGCCAACAAGGATCATATATGTCATTTTCTTGTCAACCTAACCGCGTATGGCTTGTGACTGCTCCAAAATTCTACAAAAACTTCACACAATAAAAAACTACTATGCAGTCCAACACACAGACATTAATATGCGTAAGACAACACACTTGTTAATGGTTAAAGTACTATCCGAAAACAATTAGAAAAATAAAAACTAAGGACAATTTTCATATTTCTAAATTTTGAAAAGCGGAAAAATGTTAGTATGCTGGAAAAACATAACAAAAAAAATTAACTCAACCTTGTCGGTAGGATTCAATAAATGAAGTTTAAAAGAAAGGTTACTAGCCAAATCTATAGTCATCTGCAGAAGAAACATGTTACTGAACGTATTCTCCATCGCAGTCGTCTATTTTTTGACATCTTTCTGGCAGTATTTGAATTCCACGTCTTTTAAGGTTAACCACGAATCGACTTATTTTTTAATATCTTTTTTTAAATGAAAGTGCTGCTCAGCGAGGCCATGTATCATCAATCGTAACAGGTGATAATCGGATGGAGCTATGTCTAGTGAATATGGTGGGTTGGGTTAGGACTTCCCATTTAAGATTTTACAAAAATATTTTCACTCGTTTTGAAAAATGTGGCTTAGCGTTTTCATGTCGCAAAATCACTTTGTCATGTCTCTGCTCTTATAACGGCCATTTTTGTCTTCAATGTTCGGCCCAAACGCATCAATTGTAGTCGATAGAGATCTTCCGTGATGGTTTCGGATGAACTGAGCAGCCCATAATAAACTACATCCAGTTGATCACAGTAAATGCAAAGCAAAAGCTTCCAACCAGGAATATTCTACTTTGCCGCCGATGCTGATGTTTATCCGGGCTTACCCCACGATCTTCATGCACTTTTCATCGCCTGTCATAATGCGATGTAAAAAAAAACTTTCCTTTTCTGCCGTTGAAGCAACTGTTCACACGTGACAAGAGGTCTCTCGACTTCAACTTGTACATCACCCAATGTCCTTGCTTTTGAGTGAATCCTCATGTTTTCAAACGTTTCTGTTGCGTGATCCATTACTAATGGTTTTGCAAGTTCATGTTAATAAATTAATGCCTACAGATCTTCGTTTTCAAACGTTTTCAGTGCACCAGATCTTTCTTTATCTTCAACAAGATAATTATTTTTGAAGTGTTTAAACCAATGTCTGCATGACAGAGCATGGTCGCCGTAATCTCTAAAAGGTTCTGTGCGCTTCAGCTGCACAGACCCTTCTTCTTTTGAATAATGTAGTGAAGTAAAATACCCCGCAAATACACTTTCTTTGGCACAAAGTACGATATGTTAAATGCTAAGAAAAACTAAATTATATTCACTGAATTTCAAGTTTGATTATAGTATTTTCTTATAGATACATCATCATTTGATTCTACAAGCACGCAGTTTTGCACATGAATTCTGTTGAAAAACAGCAAGAATTTATTCAAGGTCCTAATGTACATATATATCATAATGGTGTTCTCAGTAAACATATAAGTTGGTTTGAGCCTGCTCAAATACTAAATATTAAACATACAAACGCTCTATCTTTGCCCCGATATCGAGAACTTTATGATAAAAAGCCTGCTTGCCTAAATAGCTTTTATCAGTAAAACTATTGAAAACACAACAATCTTGGCACCAGGCATTATCCATACTCAACACAATATATATATATATATATATATATATATATATATATATATATATATATATAAATTGTATGACAAAATAGACGAAAACATTACTGGTGACACGCTTCAACCATTAGGACTTCATCGGACTTGCATTGTTGACGTTTTTTAACCTATACATGCTTATAAACTTGAGATGTTAGTCTTACAATTTTTAAAATATTTTTTCTGTAATCTAGAAGAAATTCATGTATATTCTTTTCCCATTATTTTTTTCTTTTTTCTTTTTAAATTTTTTCATTTTGTATTGCAATTTCCTCAATACTGTTGATATATGATTGTTTGCATGTGCGTGTCTATCGACGGCTTTTTGTATGCATATACGTATGTATATATCTATTTTATCTCCCAATATATATATATATATATACATTCTGATCATATCTCTCTCTTTGTCTTCCTTTCTCTCCCTCTCTCTGTCTCTCTCTCTCTCTCTCTCTATATATATATATATATATATTAGCCTGTTCATCTACGTATGTGGCGCATTTTATCTATTTATATATTAGTCTGTTCAGTCATTTATCTCACCTCTCTCTATCGCTCTGCCGATATATATTCGTCTGTTCATATCTATCAACTTCTTTTTCTCTATGTATATATATATTAGTCTGTTAATATATGCGAACCGTTTAAAAAATACATGTGAGGTTGAACGAGACCAGGCTTTAGTATCTACGTGTGTGTGTGTGTATGCGAATGTGTGTGTGTGTGTGTATGTGTGCTCTTGTAGCAACGACCTCGTTTCTCTACTTACTCACATACCCGTATATGTTCATGTCTTGTAAGGGATTCTTTTTCACCCTGCCCGCCAGTATGGCTTAATGTTTGCAGCCTTTGCCTCGGCCTGTCTCTCTGTGTACCAGTCAGCTGGAGGCATTTTCACATCCTGTACACCCCTGGCCAGCCCTGTTTTATGGACTGCTCCCGACTAAGCAGGAATCAGCTTTGCTTCAAACTGATCCAGTAAAATGAATTTGTGACGGAAAGGTACTCGTATAACATGAGGAGGGGAAATGAACGAGTTGTGTTTAGGGTTAGGGGGACAAGAGAAACTATAATGTTTTAGCAGTAGGTGGTGATCGGTAGCAAGAAAAGGAGAAAAGTGAGAAGAGGTAAAAAAAAGATAAACAAATAAAAAAATATTGAGTTATGACTGAGATCGCTGGTGAGGAAGAGGATATAGTGATACAGGAGAGCCTGTCCGGAGGGGATTTGGGGCAGAAAGAATTAAAGACTCTGACTTATATATATATATATATATATATATTGAACGTCAGTCAGTCAGTTAAGTGCCATACGTGAAACACGCTTGGGCGATCATATCTCAAAATAGACAAGACTGATGGGCAGAAGATTATCCCGCAGTAGGTTGCCATTGCTTTCTGCGGTAGACTGGTTGCCAGACAAGGCTATAGAACCCAATCTGTCCTGTTATTTAACCCATAACTGGAAGGAAGAGACGGATTAATACCTTTCCCAAGGGTATTTGTGCGTAAGTGAATGCAAGGAATTCAACTGGAATTCGACCTCGGCTCTCCGATTTCTTGTTCCGAGCCGATATGCTCTGGAGAACGTACACGTATTAAAGGGTATATCATATATATATATATATATATATATATATATATATATATATATATATATATATATATATAGCTTTTTAATGATAGTATCTCTTTCCTTCACACACACAAATCAATCATTTGCATATGTAAATACACACACACATAGACATTTATATATATATATTCAGATATTACTTAGAGGGGAAATGGCCATTTTCAACATGTCATTTTAAGACATGTTTTTACCCCGTTTAAATAAAATCTGACGAAAAAAGTCTAATACCAGAGACTTGGTTTAGTTGGAATAAATAAATATCCGCTTTGTAAATAATTTACATTGAGCTCTCTATTGGATCAGTTTCAATATTTTACCGATATTACTAAACACACACACACACACACACACACAAACACACACACACACACATATATATATATATATATATATATATATAATGTAGAATTATTGGTATTTTTTAAGATAAATTTCAACAGAAGCAAACTCCGTATAGAACTCAGTGTTAAAATTTATTGCTAAATTTAACAGAGTAATATAATCAAGAAACTGTTTGGATATTTTACAAACATGGGTCCTAAATATTTCACGGCCAAGCCGCTCTTCAGAACAAAATCATACACCGTGAATGTTTAAAATCATCCAGAAAATAGTCACGTGAAAAAAAAAGAAGAAAGAAAAAATAGAGAAAACTTTTAAAAAGAAAAACAGAAAGAAAAGAAGAACGAAAAGAATAAGGGGAAATCACGTTAAACTTAACGTATTAGATTGACACTTAGCGTCTATGGTCTCAGATGCATAACAAATTTTCGTTAAGGAAAAGTTGCAAGTCGTCTGTTTTCTTTTCTTTTGAAATTTAAGATTTAAACTTTAAAGGTAAGTGGTTGTATCTACGCTAGAAAAATAAATTGTCAATTCTTCTTGTTAATTCAACATGTAATATTAATAATAGTAGTAGTATTATATTATTATAAACGTAGTAATAATAGATTGGTAATAAAAAATTATATTTGGAAAAATGTTTTTTAAAATTATGTTTGAAAAAATTAAATATAAATAACCGTGATAATAATAATAAAAATAATAAAACCCAAAATCTTAAATGAAGACAACATACACCGAAATGTTAATATAAAATAATAATGAATAAGAAGATATTAAAATTATACATACATACATACATACATACATACATACATTTTTTTCTGAATTCTAGAGGTAAGAGGGCCATTATTATTAGAGATATACATAAGCTCATTATCTCAGTAAATGCCTACTTGATTTGGATCAACAATTCTACTTAGGGTATATAATATACATATACCTATAAGATCAGGGATTTGTGCAGAATCATAAGCTCCCATTTGGTCGTCAAAGCGATTGCTAAGATTTTTTGTCCAGGTATATATATTAAATCCATGGAGAAACCTAAAGATGAAAAAATGTATATCAGAAATACCATGTGCGCTTTTACAATCACCTTACATCCATCAATAACAAAGAAAAACAAAACATGACGTCACTTTCTAAATACTTTTGGAAGTTAAGAAACGAAAATAAAACACCTAAAGGTAAATGGAATATTCTCAAACGAGCAAGAACAGCTAAATCAATAAAGGAACCATGTTTCCTTTGTTTTCAAAACAAAATTGAGATCATTAAATATATGAATAGCAACAAACTTTAAACCAGAGACATGAAACCACAGTAAACTGCAAACACATTAAATAACTAACTTTACAATCGTGCTAAAAAATACTAAAAAAGCCAGAGCTAGGACACCTTAGAGATGATAAACATTCATAGTACTAACAACACTCTTACATTAAATTTTACCTATTACACACCACAAAATGTCATCTAATTTAAAATTTAAAATTTTATAGAAAAATTTCGATTTCCTAAATTCAAAATTAAAGTTAAATATACAAAATTAGATGAATTATAAAAACTGTGCTTAAATACAAAAATATTCTATAGTTTTACAAATAAACATTAAAAATAAGTCCAATCCCATCCCTCTCCACCCTTTACACTTCTCTACTCTTCTCTGCTAAGAAATCCAAAGAATAAAGTCTAGTCAGGAGTCCATAAAACCGACATCCCATTTTCTAATGTTAAATCTGTCTACAAAACCCCCAGACACTTATTAATCAACTATATTCACCACCCACTCCACTTTCTTCAAAATTCAAACGGACAATTTACAAGACTTATTCCCTTATAGCTAATCCCCACCAATATCCCACACACAACTCGACGAATATAAGAAGAGAGGTTTTCCATTCCTTTCCACACCACCTGTGGAATAGAATATATATATAATATATATATATATATATATATATATATATATATATGTGTGTGTGTGTGTGTGTGTGTGTGTGTGTGTGTGTGTGTGTGTGTGTGTGGAAAGGAAAGATCAAGTTAAAACTCACTCTGTTCATGCATTTGATTTTATCAAGAGTTCTCAAGTAGAACTTGAGAAATGAATTGACAAGGAAGAGCAAGACGTCCCATTCTTCGTAGTAGAATTGAGCAAGGCCATCGACTTCTTAGCCTGCAACAAATCTCCAGCATATCACCTGAAATCATCAAAGTGGAATGAAGACTACTCTTCACCACTTGCACTATCTGCTGCAGCAGTGCTGGGAAGAAGGAACAGTGTACCAACAGATGCATGTATGAAACATCGTCACTCTATACAAGAACAACCGCATGACTGTAACAACTACCGCGCAATATGGCTCCTCAGTGTTATTGGGAATGCCTTCGCCCGTGTTGTCTTTGGTGTTATCATACTCCTTCAGCCAGTCAGAAGATGTAGTGTACATTTACACCAGAAACGACGGCAGCCGTTTCAACGTTGCACGCTTCTGAAATAAAACCAAAGTGTGGAAGAAGCGTGCAACTTTGCAACGTTGAAATGGTTGCCGTCGTTTCTGGTGTACTCTGTGGTGGTTTGTCAACTTCAATGCGTCTAAGACCAAGCTGTTGTCTGTCAAACATCACAGGCAACCTCTCCTGCCTCGCATAAGCATGGACCAAGCGATTCTCCCTGAGAGCAACACACTACGCCTCCTCGGCCTTACCCTCTCCTCAGACCTCAAATGGAACCACTATATTGATTCCATAGCTAAATCTACTGCTAAGAAGGTTGGGTCACTATGCCGATCCAGGATGTTTTTTCCGCCTGAATTCATCCTGCATATATACAAGTCAACCATCCGTCCGTGCATGGAGTACTGCTGCCATTTATGGTCAGGCACCCCTCCCGTTCTCCTCAGTGTTCTAGACAGGCTCCAGAGGAGAGTATGTAATGTGATAGGTACTGATCTGGCGGCTCGACTGCAGCCACTTTCCCACCGTCGAAATGTGATCTCCCTTTGTCTGTTCTATAAATATTTTCATGGCTTCTGCTCGGACGAACTTAAGTCACTGGTGCCTCCTCAACAGGTGTTTACTCGTGCAACCAGACTGGCAACTGGGTCCCACCCATTCACAGTCAGGTTAGTCAAATGCAGACGACAATTCTACTCCTGCAGCTTCTTCTCTCGCACTTCCCGCCTGTGGAACTCTCTTCCATATTCTTGCTTTCCTGACGGCTACAACCTCCAGAAATTTAAATGCAATGTCAATACTCATCTATTAACTACTGGACTCTAGCTCTCTCCCCTCTATATCCTTTCCTTTCTCTCCACCTATGTATATGTCATCGCACATGCATTCTCAGCTTTCTATTGCTCCTTTCTAACTAGTTTGTACTCCTCACTCTTTTCTAATTAATCTTTTTACAGTTACGTAGCCCCCAGCTCATCAGTGGCATTTCTACCTTGCTCGGGGTGAAATGATTAAAAAAAAGTACACTACATCTTCTGACTGGCTGAAGGAGTATGATAACACCAGAGAGAATGTATTCTTACGCGAGATGCTCTTCGCAGATGATGCAGCACTGACGCCACAACATGAAGCATTTCATCAATTCATCAGCTGATTCAAGCAAGCATGCAGAGTTTGGCTAAAAACAGCAGCCTAAGAAACGCAAACACCTTAAACACATGTAAGCAGTACCCCATACATCACCATTGGCGACTTCACCCTCGAGGTCCTCACATACCTCGGCTCCACTATCTCCAGTAACCTATCTCTGGACGTTGATCTCAACAAAAGTATCGGCAAGGCGGCAACATGCATGACCCGCTGGGCAAAGGGAATCTGGGACAACAAAACGCTGACCAACAACACCAAAAAGATGGTTTACCAGGCCTGCGTGCTCAATACACTGGTCTATAGCAGCGAATCATGGACACTCTACTTCTGCCAAGAGCACAGGCTCAACACCTTATACCTTTTCAACCTGAGCAATATCCTGGGAATCATCTGGCAGAATGGGGTCTCAAATAAGAGCGTAGTTGATTAGGCGGACATTCCAAGAATGTTAACTCTGCTCATCTAGTGTCGTTTTCGGTGGCTTGGCCAAGCAAAGCGAATGAACGATGAGTGGGTCCTAAATGACGATGTATTCGGCGAATACGCCACCAGCTCTAGATATGTAGGAAGACCTGTCCTACATTACAGGGATGTTTGCAAGCGAGATACGAGGTCAGGTGGTATCAATCCAGCAGGCTGGAGGCTGGTGGCTGAAGACCGCAGCAGATGGAGAAGTGTTGTGAAGCCCCCCCCCAAAAAAAAAGAGAAGAGAGACCAACAGCTGAAAGAGAGGAGACAGCGCAGACGGCAGAGGGCCACCTGAGTGCTCTAAGAACCAGGCTCTACCTACGTCTGTGGCAACTGCAATAGAGCCTGCCAATCCAAGATATTCCTGTACATTTACAACTCAGTATCAGATTGATCTGAGGCGCAGAACTGTCAGAATTGTCTCCCGACACAGACGGTTGCAAGCAGTATATATATAATCATAAATATATATCTATCTGTAATAATAATAATAATCAATATATAAATAACATGTGTGTGTGTGTTATTTTATATATTGATTATTATTTATTAACCCCACAGATCTTATCACTTAAATGTCGTTTTTAATCTGTTTTTACATGCTCGTATGGTAGGTTATTCGCTTCCTTCCTCTAAACAACTTGATTTTAGTATTTCTCCAAATTCTCCAACCCAACCTTCCTATTCATGTATCATTTTGTTGACCCTGAGTAGAACTGTCCCTTTTGGTTTCATTTTTCTTAAATGTCCCAATTGCCCACATCCATTGAATTCACAGAATATAGTTTTCTGTGCATCTACGGGCGTACATATTATGGTGGACAGAGAGAAGCAGAAGTAATTTTAGGAAGAGAGTGATTGGATAATTAGAAATATTCTGGAATGTACAATTAAACACGTTTCTTAAACAAATAACGCATCACTCAATAAATCCCTGGCCTTACTAATAAAACAAGGACTTTTAAGCGAAATTCGGCTTTATTCATCAGCATAGTCTTCTTCTAGGTTGATAAACTGATTTCAACACTTCTCTAACAATTCAGTGCCTTTTTTGGAGAACGATTTATGTTTGGCCCCAAAATACGCCGCTGATATCACTTCTTCATCGGAGCAAAATCTCTTTCTCTAAAGCTTTCTTTTGAGGTCTGCAAACAGACTGTAGTTGCTGGGAGTCAGATCTGCAGAATATCGTAGATGAAAAAGCAATTTGAAGTACAATGTATGTAGTTTTGCCATCGTTGCGATTGACTTGTGACAGGGGGCGTTGTCTTGATGAAAGCTCACTTTTTCTTCCTCATTTGTGGCAGATATTTTAGCGATTCCTTCTTTCATACACACCAATAATGCCATATAATATTCACTATTGATAGTTCTTCCTTTTTCAAGGTAATCAATGAACAAAATAACTTGCGCATCTAAAAATACGGAGGCCAAAACCTTGCCTGCTGATGTTTGCGTCTTTGGTCGCTTTAGACGGCTTTCACCTGCTGTTGTCCACCCAGCTGACTGCCGATTTGACTCTGGAGTGAAGTGGTAGATCCATGTTATATCCATTGTCACATATTTACACAAAACTCTTTCTTGTTGCGTTGAAACAGTTCCAAACAACGGTCTGGATCGTCATCGCGCTGTTGTTTTTAATCGATTGTGAGCCATTTTGAACAGTTTTTTCATTGACAAATGCTCATGCAAAATGGCGAATACACTGCCTTCTGATTTGTTCAACACCTCTGCTATCTCCTGCAACTTCATTTTACAATCGGCTAAAAGAAGTTTGTAGATTTTTTGTGTTTTCCACGACAACTGCCGATTTGGAGCCACCTGAGCGTTCAGCAACATTTGTGTCTGTACGACTGTGTTTGATGTTAGCATACCACTTTTTAAAATGTTGTTACAAAAGGAGCAGAGACCGAATGACAATTATCAAGCCATTGCTTTACTTGAACATTATTTTTCCCATCAGAAACAATGGTTTCTCAACACACGAAATTGAGATTTGTCCATTGTTTTGAAAATTAGCAACAGTAGCTTAACTTAAATAATTGTAATTTGTAAACTAATAATCGTACTATGCCCAAATTTTCTCACGTGTCATTTAAAGTACTTCACAAAAATTATATCGTTTTTTTTATTAATGGCGCCATCTATATATCAGGCCTGGAGCTTATTAAAATATGTGTTATTTCTCTATACTTGTATGTGCGTATGACCTACTTCTTTATGTGCCGTGTTCTATCTGAACATACACGATCATGGCTCTCTACTTTTTTTTCGTAGTTCTAATTAAATTTTTCTTCCTGTTTTCCTCCTAAGCTCGCTAAGTGCGTCATGCGTTGTTTTCCGCATTCAGTCTCTCTTTTGAGTATAAGATTTTCTACGCCCTCTTTCCTCATTATGTGCCCAAGAAACCTCAGATGTCTTTTCCTGATGTTGCTCACATATTCGGTCCATGTTATCCTCGGTATCCATCTGTAGAATCACATTTCTGTTGCTTCAAATCTCTTCTTCATCATTTGTTATATACTACCGCTGGATCTGGAAAAACAACGAGGAACACGTATAAATAAAAATATATTAGTCTGTGACGTTGAGAAGGGAAGTAGCCGGAAAGAATTCACACATTCAAAGGAGCTGCCGAGTGTCTTTGGTCAGTCTCTTTCTTTTCAGCCCAAAATTCTAGACTTCAAATTCCCAAACATCTTTACTTTTTCAGTTTGTCGCTTTTCTTTAAATTTATTTATGGCCGGGTGTATCTGTCAATCACACCCAGCGGTCCATTGATTTCCAAGCAGGTTGTCGTTTGTTGTTCTTTTTTTTTATTTTGTTTTTGACATAATCTACGGCCGGATATATCAACCACATCTTTGTCCTTTGTTGACTTTTATCTACGACCGTTAGTATCTGTCAACTACATCCTTTTCACTTTGTCGATTTTACCTACAGCTGGAAGTACCGGTCAATTACATCCGCCGTTCAAGGTAATAAATTAGACCTTGAGAAGATTGTCCAGCAATAAAGAAGGAATAATATTGCGTAATAGTTTAGTTCTATTTTCTCTGTTTATTGCGAACTTTGTATGTTTCTTAGATCAATGCTTAGATTTTGGAGTGCATATTTGGTTATCACTGTAACACTTTTCCCCCACCCTGCGTTAAAACAATTCTGATATTTAAATTTTCTCTTTTTGGTATCTCCGATTTGCAGTTCGCATTTGGTCTCATTGTTTTATGCTAAAGTTAAAATAGGTCATTGTTTTGTCTAATTCCAGATGTCGATACATTTTTTTACTTTCCCCGGAGACTAAACAGTCATTTAAATGATTAAATGTTTAAATCCAACTTATCTAAAATAGAATTTCTGGTATAGATTTTTAAAATTGCGCTTAAGGGTTTCTGAAACAGCTACTTAGTTGATAGCTGATAAATATATATATCGAAAACAAATAAACTGTCATTATGAAATCGATGCTACTTGTAACTCACATTTGTTTGTTAGAGAAACAGAGAAAATGCAGACAGTCGCTCCTGCGTTGCTTTCTAGTGGCATTATTAAATTCATTAAAAGTTTTCGAAAAATGACGCAACAGTCAGTTAGGGGATGATTACAATTTTAATTAATAAAACGTGTGTATATAAACTATATATACTAACTACCTTTTCATGAACACATTTAGTTGTCAGCTTTATGCAAACGCTTTCTCAGATCAATATTTAACTTTTAGCCACGTGTGGAAATCAAAATAGAAAAACAGAAAAGTACTGGCATAACATCCAGTAAAAAATGCTAAACCTTACAACGTGAGTGATGTCTTCAGATTCTGCCAATAAGAAACGTTAAAAACTATATTGTTTCTAGAACAAAAATATAATAAATGGAAGATCTGAAGTAATGTCCAGATGTAATCACACCTATAGATAAATGTTAGCTTCATACAAATATGGATGAAAGTGTTTTAAAATGCTTAGGTAACTCCACACTAATTTAAAGAAAATTGTTCGTTGTTTAAAATTTCCAGTTGCGCGTTCATAAAATCCCTATTGTACTTGAAAAATAAATGGTACGAAAAGACCGAAAGGTTGAGGAAATGACTCATTTCCATATATATATATATATATATATATATATTGAATTATAGTTTAGAACATATACAAAGTATATATATATATATATATATATTGAATTATAGTTTAGAACATATACAAAGTATATATATATATATATATATATATATATATATTGAATTATAATTTAGAACATATACAAAGTATATATATATATATATATATATATATATTGAATTATAATTTAGAACATATACAAAGTATATATATATATATATATATATATATATATATATATATATATATATATATATGAATTATAGTTTATATACAAAGTATACATATATATATATATATAATTGTGAATTAAAAATAGATTG
Organism: Ascarosepion bandense; assembly: GCA_037127315.1. NCBI lineage: Eukaryota > Metazoa > Mollusca > Cephalopoda > Sepiida > Sepiidae > Ascarosepion > Ascarosepion bandense. Next base: position 399,966 of record JBBBDQ010000550.1, on the reverse strand, counting down.
CAACAAGGACATTTCTTTTTTTTTTAGATTTCTATCTCTTCATCGAGCCATGTTAGATGTTGGTTAGGAAAATTATTTACATTTAAATACAAGAAACATTTTGGTTGCTAATTATGTATGTGGTATGACATAAAATTTATGTGTGTTCCTTTTACCTCATCAGAATAAAGATTCACTTTGAAACTTGGCCAGTAGTTTCTATTGTTATGGAATACATACTTTCTTTTTTCATCCCTAACGGTCAAAGTGTCAGCCTACTTTTAACCTAATTTTATTTTTATTTTTCTCTTTCTTTTTATTACTACTCACTAGATCCTATTACCTTTGATGTATATATTCTTGTACCAAAACGTCCTTTCTGCTTTCTCCATATCTTGACCTCTTCTCATAGAAAACAGGAAAGAGATAAAGAAAGAAAGAAAAAACATTTTTTATATTTTTAATCAAACTTAAAGAGGCTTTTGAGTAAATTTACTTTTCTTATCAGTACGTATTAATTCTAATTTTTCAAATTCTTTAATTTATAAATAACATTTTTATTTTTATTTTTTATTTTTTAATTCTGATTAAAATAATTTATCTTACTATCAGTATTCCATCCTTCTAATATCTATTTATTTATTATAAACATTTTTATATACAAGTTTACTTATTTTAATATCTCGTCAATTATGATTTTCCTTAAGCGAATTATTGGGTATATGCATGTTAATGTATACAAAGTTTTTTGTTTTTTTCCTATTCTAAGGTAAATATTTTGCAATGTATACATATGACATTTATTTCATTACGTTTATTTAACAGATTTTTATATTTAAGTGATTTTATAATAGTTAAATGTTCGCATAAACAGAACGGGCATGGGTCGTTTAAGGCCTTTTATATTCCAGCTTCTTTGAAAATTATTCACTTTAATGTAGGCCTTTTATTTGTTTCCTTTAGATACCAATAATATTTCGACAGGGATCATCCTTATCAAAATATTACTGGTATCTAAAAAAAGGACACATGATCCAGTGGATATTGACGTTGGTTAGTTTCTGTGAATTGAACTAAAGAGTTGTAAGTTCAATACCACGCTACAAGTAACTTACAAGGTTAGATGAGAAGAACTGAATTTTTGGGACTTATAAACTTACTGTCCAATAAGCCTTTTTACTAGAGTTCATATTGTAATTTTTTTTTTGTTTTGTGTTCATGTTTTTCTCTAGTATTTTTTACAAGAGCTCATATTGCTCTTTTGACACTAATGATTTTCTCTGGCAATTCGTATTACTGGTTTCTTTATTGTATTCCTCTCTATGCTTGGTCGACTTCGAAATTCTTAGCAACTGAAGAAGGCTGGAGCGTGCAGTGGCCCAAACGTCGTACAAATGGCAAGAAAGATGAGGACAATAGACTGAATAATGTAAATACTGTAAATACTACCTCATCTCAGAAATATATATGTATATATATATTAAATAAATCTGTTCATACTATATTAAGCACTGTTTTATTAATACCTGAATAATAATATTATACATATGTGTACCCTTATATGTATATTTATTCAGTCAGTCAGTTAAGTGCCGTAGATGATACATGCTTGAGCGATCAAAAGAGACATTACTGATTGGTTAGAGGATTACGCCGCTTAAGTTGCTATTACTTTCTTGTAAAGCCTATAGAATCCAATCTGTCCTGGAATTTAACCCATAACTGGAGGGAAGAGACGGATTGATACCTTTCCGATGGGTATTTACGCATAAGTGAACGCAATGCATGCAATTTGCACACACACACACACACACACACACACACACACACACACACACACACACAAATATTATATATATATATATATATATATATATATATATATATATATATATATGCAGATAGGCAGAGTGTGTCAAAAATACTTTTACAATTTTTGGGCCGAATTACTCACACCAAAAGAAGAACAAGCCCACACATTAATCGTAAACTGATGCTAAACTATGTCTACACTCTATAGTACAACGGAGATTCCGATTCACCTACAGATTTTAATTGTGTAAATTTTTTATTCCATCTCTAAATACTCCAAAAGTTGCCTCACCGTAAACAAAACTGAAGAGACAAATAACGGATCGGCAGTTTGTGCAGTAAACCATCGGCAAAGATTCTCACTTGGTGAGGGATCAGAGGGCGAAAGGCCCGGCACAGGTTGCAAATGATACATGCACAGGAGATGCACTTGAATACACTCCATGCTGTACTGTGAGCTGCTAGGGTCATTTGACGTGTGATGGTACCTGAATTGGCAAGGATCATTTGGGTATTATAGAACCATTTAACTACTGTAAAAAAAAGAAAGAAACAGAAAAAAAATGAGAAACATCGTTTCTTTAAAGTAACATTTTTGAGTTTATCCTGAATTGTACCTTGAGAATTTCGGTCTCCTCAAAAATGGTGACGGTGTAAATTTCTTATTCTATCTCTTTCAAAAGTTGCTTCATCCGTCAACATATCCGTAAAGTAGAACTTATTTTGTGAGAGATAAACAAAATGTCAGTAGTTGGTGCGATAAACCATCGGTAAATGTTCTCATGTGGTTAGTCTTCAGATGATGAAGGACCCTGCACACATTGCAAATGATACAGATACATGAGCTGCTCTTGGAGTACCCTCCATGCAGTAGTGAGATGGACGACATGCACACTTAAGGGATCACCATATTACGGTGTGCTGATACCTCGTCACAGAAATTATCTGACAGCTAGGAATGTGTTTTCCTGCTTGAATAGCATAGTGCAAAGTCCAGTTGCCAGACATAGGGTATTTAAGTAGCTACCATATTGTTCCAGGACAGCACTTGATTTACGCCTTAAGTCTGAGGCCCTGGCGGAAGATGAATAGATGAATAATGTCGCCATTGCTAGTGATCCATGATGTGGCCGGAATATATCATGCAACTCTTTCCGAATCGTCTGCACTTCTCTCAGCTAGACATCAGAAAACTTCAGAAATTATTATATTTTAGCTTCCGATGCGAATATCACGCAGTACAGCAAGCAGTTTAAATTTTTTGGCCGAGTGGTTTAGATTATGGTGCTCTTTATCTCACTGTCTTTAGTACAGTCGATATAATCAAAATCAATTAACTCGCATGGGCCAAATTATAAATATAGAATGGGGAACAATTACACTTCGACCCCTGTTTCACTCTATCGCTCTCTTTATATGCACTACCGACCATAATGATTAGGCCACCCCAGTGTTTAAAAAAATGATGTATTTTATAGGATGTTTTTTTGTTTATTGACAAGTGAATAATTGTAAATGAAAATAGAATGGTTCTTTTGTTAATACTGCACAATAACAGGTGCATCATATGAATTTATAAATATTTAATAATTACCTATATTGCAGTTTCATCAATGAAAGAATGAAGAAAATTTAGGGTGATTCGGACGAGTTCACCTTTGCTTCCTTGCCTTGTAAAATTTTGCAAAGTAATAATAACCAAAAAAAAATCTGTTTTCTTTTAGAATTATCCACTTAAGAATAGTATGAAATACATCATTTCTTTTAAAAACTTGGGGTGGCCTAATAATAATAGCCGGTAATGTATATATATATATATATATATATGTATATATTCAGAAATTATAATATGGATATGTTAAAATATCACTACAAAAGTAGCTATTTTGTTTCGACACATCTTGTGCCTTGTCAAGTGATGTGGTTTATCCAATTTGAAATAAACCACATCACTTGACAAGACACAAGAAGTGTCGAAACAATATAGCTACTTTTGTAGTGATATTGTAATATATCCATGTCATAATTTCTGAATAAATATTATTAGCTCTACTAGAGTGTTTCTTTAAATAAGGACTATTATTTCATCCATACGTATCCTATACTCGTAGATAGATAGTTAGATAGATACATACATACATACATACATACATACATACAATTACATGCGATTCTTCATTAAAGAGGAAGGCATCTCCCTGTTCTGTTTCAGCAAGTACCTGACTCTTGATGCTATCCTGTACCTTTGCATGTTTCAGATCTGGCCGAAGATGTAATATTATTTGGGTGGGGGCTGCGAATCCTAAGTTTCCAGTTTTGAAAGAGTTTAAGTTGTCTCAGTGTCCTTTTGGATAAGAATTATTTCCCACCCCACTACAACTACACTCTCACATGAAAAAAAAATTACAATAATAAGCTATATTTTTTATGGAGCATTCTTTATAAAAGTGAATGCTTGAACAGTGGGTTTTAATCTACCTGTTCTTTCACTTTCCTATAATATTTTCTTTTTATAAATATAATCATATCGCCCTAAGAAAGACAGTTTACTGCCACTGGTGCGCAGGGGGCTACATAGGAGGAAGTTATGAGAAAGAGTGACAGGTTATAGGGATGTCAGAAAGTGGGTAAGAGAAGCATGAGAATACTGATGATAGTGTAGTGGACGGATAAAGGAGCATGAGAGAGAGGATGCAAGTCAGTGAGATTGTATATATATATATATATATATATACTTCTTAAAAGTAAGTTATAATTATGCTTTGATTTTATTTTGTTTTATTTTTTGTGGCTAATTTTAAAATAGTTTCATGGTTATTTGAACGAGTGTTTACCTTTTTTCAAAGAAATTTCTTTGACCGGTGAATAATTTTGTACTTTTTATTAAAAAAATAAAAGTCCTGTTAAAATTCCTTGTTCGTCTTTTGCCTGGTCATTGTCTAGTTGACCCCACCACTCCTCAGCCAAAAGATCAAATAATTCTTTTTCCCTACTGGCGTTAGTACACGTGCGTTTGGTTTTAGAATCAGCTTTTCTTAAAAGTAAGTTATAATGTTGCTTTGATTTTATTTTGTTTTATTTTTTGTGGCTAATTTTAAAATAGTTTCATGTTTATTTGAACGAGTGTTTACCTTTTTTCAAAGAAATTTCTTTGACCGGACTTTAACTAAGTTAAAACGTGGTTAACTCACCACCGTTACCTTTTTTTCTTTCTTCTTCTTCTTCAATTGGAGTAGATAGTCTAAACTATCACCCGGTTCACACTCCACCCACGTCTATTGAACAGGTATAGAGGCTCATCCCTTGTTCCCTGTTTAGGATGTGATTTCCGGTTTTCTCTTCTAATCTTCACTTTTTTTTTCAATTGGAGTAGATAGATTAAACTATAGCCCGGTTCACACTCCACCCACGTCTATCGAACAGGTGAAGAGGCTCATCCCTTGTTCCCTGTTTAGGATGTGGTTTTAGACTTTCTCTCCTCTAATCTTCACTCCTACGTCGCCCCCGGCACATCAGTGGCGTTACCGCCTTGCTCGGGGTGATATGATTATATATATATATATATATATATATATATATATATATATATATTTGCATTTCTCTTTTTCTTCCTCACTCCCTTATTTCCTTCATTCTATCTTTATTTCCTTTTTTCCTACTTTCCCCCGCAAATATTACTGTTAATTATTATACGCCCTTTTGATTTCAGCTGTCTTAATTTGTTTAATTTTTTAATTTTGAAATTTTAATTCATTTTTATCTACATGTAGACTTAGTATATTTATTTTTTCACTCTTGTTATTAAAAGTATTAACCTAACTTTATAACATTTAATGAACATCGAGAGATCATAAATATCAATCTATTAAACTGTCAGTTTGAAAAAGGCACCTGATGATTGCATAACGCATGAAACTCTGATTCATGACCTTGAAGTACGAGAATATATAAATAAGTGGGTGTGCGTGTGTGTGTGCGTGCGTGTGTATGTTTACCTTCATTTTATTCGCGATACCTAAATTTTAAGATTAATTTTTATAAAGATTTTTGAAGATTTCATTTAGTTTGATTGAAGGGTAAATGATTAAATTTACAGCTTCCAGTACTCTGTACCGGATTCTTCAAACAGAAATTTTACTGATTAATTTGAAAATAAAAATCCAAAAATATAATATATTCTTCTGAATTTTATTTGGGAAATAATAGTTGATTGAGAGTTTAATTAATCTGATTTGAAACAAATATTATTTACTTACAAAAGCAGAAAAATCTATTTGAATAAACAGTAGGTACGATTTACGTAACTTTCAATTCCCAATTTGCATTTGTCAGTTACTTGACAAGGACTGATAACATGTTTACACGTTTATTGCTGTCGTACGGAGGATGAGGGTTGAACACATTTCATATAATTTTTAAGTGCACAGTATTTTAAAACAAATTGGAAAATTGTCCGTAATGTAAAACTTAAAATTAATTTTTGTTGTAACTAATGTAATATATATATATATATATATATATATATATATATATATATATATACCAACATTTTATAAAAATAATAATTTGATAAATATTCTTTACTTGTGAATATGTTTTAAAAGTTTCAATAAAATCCGACAATTATTTGAATTTTGCATGAATTTCTAAAGTAATGTGATTTTCACCGGAAACAATGGTGTAAAAATGAACATAGTAAAGGCTGGTTCCACGCCGACACAATAAAAAAAGACAAAAAAAGAAGCAAGTTTTTTAACTCAAATTTTGAATAAGCAAGAAAGGATTAAAAAAAATAAAAAATAATTTGTATTAAGTTTATGGACATTTTCATCATGTTATTTTGTTTTTTATTGAAAAAGTGTACACACACACACACACACACACATATATATATATATATATATATATATATATATACATGAGGAATTTCTGATGCATATATATTGAAAAAGTGTACACACACACACACATACACACACACATATATATATATATATATATATATATATATACATGAGGAATTTCTGATGCATATATAATCGTATTGGTTAGCTTTCTCTTTTTAACGCTATGTAACAGGCTGGTGATATATATGTTTATATATAACATCACTAGCCTATTACATATTGTAAAAATAAAATGAAAGCTAACTGTTACGATTCTAAGCGTCAGTTATGAAACCTCGTTTTAAAACAATTGTTTCCTCCTCCTCCACATCTTACTGTCTCCTTTTTTTCTTCTTTTTCTTTTTGGCTCATCACACTTTCCTATCAGGTAAATTTTCCCACAAAAAATATGGAACTGGAAGCAACACAAATGTGATTCTACAGAAGGATACTGAGAATTCCATGCTCGGATACTCTAAGCAACGTGGAAGTTCTGAAGAAAATAGTAATAAGCAGACCACTTTTGCTCAAATTCAGAAATTTCTTGGACAAAATAAAGATGGAGGGCTTGGCGAACTTAAGACACATTAAAGATAAGAGGGATAGAACGGGGTAGCGGACCACCTTCCTGACAAGCCTACGTATAGGTAACAGGATTAGGTGTTTGACAAATGGAAGAACAGTTTTATGGGTACAAGAGATAGGAATTTGTAGAAAGCCATGATAGCTTATATCGTGAAGGGACATGGCGCATAGCTATAGAAGATGTAAATCATCAACCTCTCCATTCTATTTTACTGACATTCACTTTGTCTCAATTTGATTGTAAAGATACATCACCTTTTTATTCTCCCAAAATACGGTCTCTATAAAGCTTTTCTGTTCCACCAATTTATTTTGCACTAAATAAATGTAATGGCTAAAACCAGCCCTCTAAATCTTTGTTCTGTCATTCACTTTTTCATACGATTTTTTTTCATTAGAATTAGATAGGTTTGCTTATCGTCCTGCGCAGAAACTTCTCCGGTTTTTTGAACAGGACTTAATGTCCATGAATTTACCTGACATTTCCGCTGAATATTCATAACCACCCCTATGAAAAACGCTTTTTCTTTTCTTGTATATAAATCAGTCAGTTAAGTGCCATACCTGATACACGCTTAGGCAATCATGTCTCGAAAGAAACAAGACTGACTCGGCAGAAGTATGTTTTAGCGAGAGGGCCAAAAATTAGAATGTGAAATTTCGTCTTTTCTTTGCGTTAGAAAATCATTGTATTGGAAATTCTTGCACAAATAATGGTAAGATTTTAATCGATTTTAATTTTAATGTTATAATAAGTTACATTATTAAATTATTTTTCATTGATTTTATAATAACAAATGTCTATTTGCTAATAATTTACAATTGTTTATGATAAACTTTTTCCTTTTCATGATAGATTTTCATGAGTAAATAATATTTCAATTATAATAATTAAGAAATTATTTTAGACATTTCTTTCATGCTGTTTTAAAACTTTTCTAGTGACATCATCAAAAACAATGAGAAATATTCGTAAAAAGAGTTTAAATTTGATGTAATGTGTTTCAGCCATATATATTTCGTAAATTGTAACGCGCATGCGCTGTAAAATTTGAGTGACTTTTATTGTTCTAGTTAAATATCGTGTTCTATCATCGTCATTATTGGTATTTCGGAAGGTCAAATCTTAATATCCTTATAAACCTTTAGAATTCCTTTCTCGACGTAAAAAAGCGTTGAGCTACGATTCACTTCCTCTTTTTATTATTTCATTCATTCTACTTTATACTGTTGCTTTCTTTCATTTATGCTTTCACTTTTTTCGTAATACATCCATTCATCAGTGGCTTCATTGACTAAAATTTGACGACAAAAAGCGTTGTTATTATTATTATTATTATTATTATTATTATTTTGCCTCCAGCTTACGTCGTTGTTTCGACTTCTCCGGTTACTCGCCTCATCACAGCGGTAGTCTGACTGGTTTTGTCTCTCCATTAAAATATATAACCACCACATCTAATGTCCTTGCTTCCCCAATTTACAATGGTTTGCGATTAAATACGAAGGGATGACGGGGAAGTGTAGAGTTTAATGAAAAAAATGGAGGGAAAGTAGAAAAAAACAGAAAAGAAGTTTGAAAAAGAGTGGGGATTATTAATATTATCATTGGTTTAAAAATCTTCAGTTATTGTTAAAAAAGAGAAAATGGAAGACAAACGAAAGTACATGTAATGAAGTAAACAGCAAAGAAAGAATGAAAGAAATTAAAACAAAAGAGCATGAAAAAATGGCTGAGACAGAAAAAACAGGGGACAGGAAATAAAAGTGACGGTAAAAGACAGAAAGTAAAAAAAGAAAGAAAAAATGGAAAAATAGAAAGAAAGTGAAAAGAGAGAAAACTGAAAAGGTGAGAGCAAAAAGAAGATAGAAAAGTTAAGAAAGAAAGTGAAAATAGAGAAAACGGAAAAGAAACGTGAAAGTAAAATGAATATACTAGATTAGCAACTAGATCCCACCCTTTTACAGTGAAACCGATAAAATGCAACCGGAACTTCTACTCCAACAGTTTCTTTTCTCGTACTTCCCGACTGTGGAATTCCCTTGCACATGACTGCTTCCCCGACGGCTACAATCTCCAGGAGTTTAAATGTAAGGTCAATAGACACCTCCAAACAAAGTAACTTCCATTCTTTCAAACACTCTTCCCACCCACCCAACTATCTATCACCCCCCTTCTGACATTTCCTATATCTAACCACTCTTCCTATTTACCTCCCCCTATGTAGCCCCAAGCGCAATAGTGGCAGTGGAATGCCTTGCTTAGGGTGAAATGATTAAAAAAAAATAAACAAAACAGAAAAAAACAAGAGAAAGAAAAAAACGCAAGTACAAACAGAGTAAAGGCAAAAGAAAAGTTATTGCAAAAGAAAGAATGTGAAAACTGAAAACGAAAAAGAAACGTGATTATAAAAGAAAGATAAAGAAAGAAAAAAAGAAAGAAAGAAAAATAGGAAAGAAAAAAGAAAGAAAGAAAAATAGGAAGAAAAAAAGAAAGAATGAGTGCAAAAAGAATGAAAAAGAAAGTGAAAACAGTTAACAGAAAAAAACGTGACCGATGATTAAAGAAAAAGAACAAAGAAAGAAAAATAAAGAAATAGAAAAAGGAAGAAAGAAAAAAGTAAAAGAAAGAAAGAAAACACGAAAGAATATCAGAAAGGGAAAACAGAAGAAACGCCAAAGAAACGTAGCAATAAAAGAAAAGATGGAAAAAAAGAAAATCATAAAGAAAGAAAAAGAAAGAAAGAAGATGAAGTCAGAGAAAACGGAAAAGAATATTGTCATTAAAAATATTAATAAGAAAGATAGAAAGAAAGTGTGACAGTAAATAATGAAGGAAAAAAAGAAAATATTAAAAGAAGTGAAAATAGAGAAAACGTAACGCCAAAACAAAGAAAGAAAGAAAGAAAAAGAAAGAAAGGAAAAAGAGTGAAAATGATGCACGTTAGGACAAAAAAGGAAAAAAGAAAATGAAACGAAAAAATGAACAAACAAAATGAAAATCGAAATAATGGGAAAGAAAGATAAATACAAAAGAAAGAAAGAAAGAAAGAAAGAAAGAAATGACTGAAAGAAAGAAAACGAAAGAAAGAAAGGAAAAGAAAACAAGAACAAAAGAGAAAGAATCAAAAATGAATGAAAGAATCAAAAATGGAAGAAAACAAAGATATTAAAATTAGATTAAGTTATACAACAACTAAAAGAGAAAACAAATAAATAGTTCGGAAAACAAAGAGACAAACACACCAAGTGGTATATAAAATATTTGAAACGATACAAACAAAAAAGAAAAAACAAAACACATAAACTTGACGGACAGATAAAAAAAAAGCGAATAAAAATGATTCGAAATTGAAGTTAACTTAAGAGGGGTACAGATTCCTGTAAAGGAAAGAAATTATATTTGGAGGAGGAAATAAAAGGAAATCAGAAATTTCACAAACAAATGGGAAACAAAGGGGCGCAATAATGACAGAAAGAAACGAGTAAAGGAGTTCAGTAGAGAAATAGAGATCACCGGACACGACGAGATGTTATTGATACGCGATTACATGTTAGACGGACAAGTATATATAATTATGAAAATCATAATTATCAAAATCACCATCCCCACTTATATATTTAGAGTGATGAAAAGTTCGGGGACTGACACACTTCCCATAATACAACTAAATGTCCAAACATTAAAATTTTGGTCAGAAAATGTCTATTTTTACCAAAACGAGTATTTTTTAAAGGAAATGCTTGAAAGAAAAGTTGCAGCCTCTCTCTCTCTCTCTTTTTCTCTCTCTGAATATATATATACATATATATATATATATATATATATATATATATATATATATATATGTCAGAGTAAATAAATTGCAAACAATATGTTAGTTTATTTTTAATAAAATCCGTTTCAATACTCACGGATAATCTTTCGCGTATTACAGTCAAAATATTTCACAAATGAGCTGTAAGGCTGACAGATTTGATTTTCATTCATTTTTTAAGGTACCCAAGTACTTTCAACCTCTTCCCGAGGACATCTTCAGGATTGTGAGTTATGGTAACAAATATAACCGGAAAACTGTGTTGTTAAAAATTACAGTAAATTTTTTCCTGCTTCAAATATAACGGTTAACAAATTGCTAGCGCTCATTAGAACATGAAAATTATGCAAAATGGAATTTTTTTATATATTGTAATGTCATGGTCATGCACGTGTTAAAGCATGAAAGAATTGTTCTTTTTACAAACATTTTAGAACATTACTACAGTGCTCATAGCTGATTCTATTAATTGACGGCTTAAGTGTTTTAATGTTATATTTGAAGCAGAAAAAATGTACAGTAATCTTTAGCAACACACTTTTTCCGGTTACAAATAAATACGAAAAAAATTATATATCATGAATAGAGTTAATGAAATTAATGTGTCAGGGTCATTTGGTTTTAATCTGCTGCTATTTCCGTGTTTTTTCCTATTTATTTGAAATTTGGTGTAATTTGATATATTTGTGTGTACGTGACTGACTCTGAAGAGCGAAGACATTACAATAATGCCTTCACGAATCATCGAAGTCGGCATGGCTGAAATAACAATACTCAGCTAAGTGACAAGTTTCTCCACATTAGTTCTATTAACACTCAATTCTTATCATAGTATCGCACACTTTATGACAAAAGCTGCTTGCCTAAAATGCCTGTCTCCCAATAAACTACTGAAAAAAAAAACGAGCGATGACTAAAAGTCATTACAATTTAACACTGTATGTATATATATTAATTTTTATGGTAGTAGCGTACAGTAATGGATAACTAATCGTAATGTGAAAACTGAGAATCGAACTCGCATTCCAGTCGAGTTCATAACGTTTACCTACGGGCTAATAACCTTGGGAAAGAAAAATCCATCTCTTCCATCCCCAGCTATGGGTAAATAACAGACTAGATATTAAAGCATTGGGTGACGAATGACAACTCTGAATTCAAACTCTGGAGAAGGTTGTTTGTCGATCCGGGGGCGTATTGTGCACGAGTTCTCTGTACTTTTCTCTTAAAATGGTATTGTTAATTCTGCACAAGCTTTCATCATTATAAGCTAATGATATATGCGGTTTATCTAGCTGCTGGTTCTAAGAATTGAACTACTTGACACTAGCCATTATGTTTAGCCATTATTAAGGTTGATCTTATTTTTCATTTTAGATAGTTTTATGCATGTGTCTAGAATTATGGGAATGTTTTTTCAAAGACGTTGTAGAAGTGATCAACGTTGAAATTACTGTTTGCATACTTTATTCTTACTAATTATGCTTTCATTGTTGTTAACTGTCTTTTGCATGTTCATAAGGCAATTATGTTTGTATTATTGTACATATGTATTTTATATGTGTATAAATCTGTTATATTAGTAATATATATATATATCAACTGTTAACAATTTAAACTACCGAGCCTCTGTAAAATCAGTGGAGAACGAAGAAAAATACATGGAAGTAACTTAAGGATCATGGAAACAAAGAAACTCTGCACGCAAAATATTCTTTACAAACAGTACAACGCTTTCTGAACATATCTGGGAGATTAAAAACAAAATAATTAAATCATATAAAATATATGATGTAAAATAAGGTAAAGAACATCATCCTACAACAATCCGTCTAAAAAACCATAAACTCTCTAGGGCGAATAAAATAGCGATAAACAATTTCTTAGGCCGAAGCAAATTTCTAAATAAACGATCAGAACTCATCTCAAAAGGCAGACACCATAATGAAATTTTTACTACGCTATTTAAAAATCGAAATCTAAAAGCCAACAATAATAAATGGAGAAAATAGAATAAAATAAAACAAGTAAAATAAATTAATTAAAAAAATAAATGAACCAAGTAAAAAATGAACACATAAACCACGTGAAAGCTAACTCACATCACTATAAATTGCCCCAAACTGCATTCATAAACGTTCTTTAAAAATTTGACGACAATGTAAATCGTTACTTCTGCCTTCTTATTTCCTGTGTTTTTATTGTTTTTTTCTTCATAGTAGAGTTTAATTTCTTTTAATGACAATAATTTCTTTTCTTTTTGTGGCTTTATTGTTTTCGTTGCTGTTGCCGCAAAAATATTCGTTGCCAATATAGTTAACTCGGTTATGATTATTGGAAGAGAAATAATATATATATATATATATATATATATATATATATACCAAAATAGGGAAAGCCACCAATCAAGCCGGTAGAAATATATATATATATATATATATATATATATATATATATATATAGTGTTTGATTAAAAACAGGATATCTACTTAAATGCGAGTATCGATCAAAAATAATGTTCAAAGAAATCATTTTAAATTGACGGTTATTTAAGACCATTTCATGAAATCTTCATTAATTTCTGTAACTTTTTATGTTTACATTTGTTGAGATTACGATACATTTCAGTGCAGAGATTTACGTAGAATCGAAATTTGTGTTATATAGACTTGATTTGACTTCGTTTAGACTAGGTCGAGAGATCTAAGAGGCGTCAAATTAACTGTTGGCTTGCCCTATGTTGATAGGGTTCGAATTATTCCCTAACAAAATTTATCGTGAATAATCAGTCTCTAGAAATAAACATATATACTGTTTGAATATAAACAAAATATTTTCTTAAATACGAGTACGCTCAAAAATAATTTCGTTAATCTTCGTTAATTTTCGTAACATTATATATATATATATATATATATATATATATATATATATATATATATATAGTTAAAAAGTACATAATAGTTTCCACTGGCCTTAATCGTTTGGAAAATATCTATCTTCCGGCAGAAATCAAACCTGCATACTCTCACACCGGGGAGATGCTGTCTTTCGAACAGACGTGTCTTAGTAATCGACACATGGCAAACTAGGTTCAATTTAACATTTATATACGCATTCTCCTGATTTTTATCGAACAATTAATATCTGCTATATCGATATATATATATATATATATATATATATATATATATATATATATATATATATAATGACTTTCTTCTCAAATACGAGTATCCATTGAAAATAATAATGTTAAATAAAAAAAAAATTCAAATATGTCGGTTAATGCCAGATTCGGAAACTTCCCTAATAAATATAATTAGCTACTTTTTGGTCATAATTAAATTAGACGAGTAAACATAAGTAATTAAAAAATATAATTATATTTAGAACTTTTGAATATTTTTCGTTGGGAAACGGTTGTTTTCACAACCTCGATTTCTACCTTTCGGTGTCTTTAGGTTATTTACAATCACTCATTTTTCAGTTTTTTAAACGCTCAGGTAACAGAGATTTCTTATGAACGCGTAATGTTCAAAATTAGAAGTTACTTAAAGGTCTTAGAACAATTTCATCTATGATTATATGATACCAGTAGGTATTTATTGATATGGTTACACTTGAACATAATTTCTGTTCTTTCATTTAGTAATTCATTTTTATCTGGGAGCGCCATAATAGCCAATGTTTCCTTCTGAAATAATCTGCATATTTTACATTCGTTGTAATGTTTGGAATATTTTACTATGCTCCTTGTTAGATGGTTTTTTTATACTTTAATTTTAATTTTAACACGTACCTAAACAGTTTTGTACATTTTTTAGGTTTTCCCGTTTAAATGTAGAATTATGGTTATTCCTTCTGACTTTAAATCTGTTTTGGTAGATCCTAGATATGCTTTATTTCATGTACTTTTTTTGTAAGTAATCCCTTTTGTATTACAAAGTCCGTTAAGTCGTCATTTATTGTTATTTTTTATATATGGCAAGTGGAAACAATTCAGAAAAAAGATTTGATTAAAATAGACTATGTATTTTCCCATTCTAGTCTTCATTGGATCTAAAAAAGCAAAAACTAAAATAGGGTAAAGTGTGTGTGTGTATGTTTAAATAATGAAACATTACTTTACGAGATAACGAGAAAAGAAAAACCTGGGAAACTTAAAAAACTTTCGATTTGAACTAAGAATTGTAAGAATTAATATAAACGACTTTTTCAAAAGTCACTCATTTCTTTCTTACTTTTTTACGGGAAACGCCAGTTTAGGAAAAAAGTAATGTTTCGTTATTTGTTTAAACATACACGCATATATGCATACATGCATTTCACGCTTTCGTTTTTAGACCCTTTGAAACATTGAATGACGAAATGTACAACTTATTTTCAAATCTATTTTCATGAAACATTTCCACTTGTCAAATTTTAAATTTTGTCAGGATTACTATATCCTAATTTAAAAACATATATACAGTATGCGTAAGATATTCGAGGACATATGTTATTTTACAATAACAGCATATTTGAAGATTTGATTTTATATTTTCTATATTTCAGAAATATAAATAGCAAACTCTAAATGAAGTGGCACACAGATATCGTGGTTACTAAGGCTAACATAGCAATTTAGAAATTTAGATTTTTAAATATCGTTAGATCCTTCGTCTAAAAAGTTCCTAATGATTTGAAAGTTAAATATAGAAATGTATCGCCAGCGTCAAAACGTAAAAAAACATTCTCAATACAGTTTACCATTAGAACACCTGAATATATTTGGCAAGATGCCAAAGAAGATCCACGAGGTTGATTGCAAAATAAAACCATGTGTCAGAAGTAACAACACGAAATGATATCGACGAAGAGATCAGATACAATTCTTATGTGATGTGAAAATGGTCATTTTATATCAGAAAAGGTAAAGTAAAATCGCATAATCAGCTCTGGGAGGCTCCTTAACAAAATTAAAAATTAAGCAGACAAAGATGTAATTTGGCTTTCCTGAGATTACATATGCATTGAGTGTAGTTAAGAAAAAGCTTAATGATCACCCTCGTGCCACTAAAAAAACCTAAAAGCCTTGATTAGTCAGAGTAATGTCTAATATGACCAAGAAAACGCTTGAACATTTTTGTCGATATTTCAGAATTATCAGTAGCATACCCTATAGGCGATTTGCGTTATCAAAGCTGAACGAGACCCTATCGAATAAAATTATCAAACAATATATTTATTTTTATTTTCACAACTTTTTCAGTAAAAAAGACATCATTATCTATTTGTCTATATTTCTGAGATGAGGTAGTATTTACAGTATTTACATTATTTGGATGATTATCTTCATCTTTGTTGACATATATATGACGTTTAGGCCGTTGTACGCTCCGGCCGTCTTCAGGTGCTAGGAATTTCGAACCTAACCTATTATTACAATCAGTGGGCTATATCATTCTCATTCCTTGTGTAGTAGTAGTAGTACCACGATTGGAAGTCATGAGTTATCTCCCTCTAACCCTGCAAGTTACTTGTTCACCGCTACTGAACTCACAAATCTTTAAGTCAAGTAAAACGGCTATACCCACTGGGCCATGTGTCCTTAAGGACAAGAACAACTGAATTTTTTAAACTTATAAACCTAATGTCCAGTAACCCGTTTTACTTGAGTTCATATTGGAATTTTTTGATGTTAATGG
The DNA here is from genome assembly GCA_037127315.1 of Ascarosepion bandense. Classification (NCBI taxonomy): domain Eukaryota; kingdom Metazoa; phylum Mollusca; class Cephalopoda; order Sepiida; family Sepiidae; genus Ascarosepion; species Ascarosepion bandense. The sequence continues at coordinate 383,196 of JBBBDQ010000550.1, read as the reverse complement.
TTTTCTCTAATATTTTGATGCTAATGGCTTTCTCTAGTATATTTTACCAGAGCTCATATTGCAATTTTAGACACTAATGACTTTCTCTAGCACTCCGTATTACTGGTTCCCATATGGTGTTCATCTCTATGCTTGCTCGGCTTAGGATATTTTTGTAGCTTAGCATATGTGCTGATTCCTTAAATTTACGTAGTTTTCAATAGCGTTCTCTATCTATTATTTCATCTTCATCCCATATAGGGCGGTGATCTCATTTCTCTCTCCAAATGCAGTCAGCTACGCCTGATTTTTCTATCTCCAGTCGTGTTACGGCCTTGCAATATTCTTGTAGCCTTACCTTAAGGGGGCGACTTCTCTCTCCTTTATATTTATTTCCACAACTACATGGAATGGTGTACACACAGTTCTTTATCCCGTCCTCATCTGTTGGGGGTCTTAATCGGGAAAATTCTACTTCTGAGGATTGTCCTGATGTTATATGGAGCACAGATCCTTTGTATTTTCTCTGATAACACCTTCACATAGAGTAGACAGACGGAGGCTGTTTTCTGATACTTGTTATCCTCATGCACACTCCCTTCCATGTATGATAGAGTTGTTGTCATATAATTATTTCGTTGTAGGATACCGCTTATACTGCCCATTTCCTGTACGTATGGCTCTGGATCGTCGCTTATAAAGTTGCTCTTGTTTTAAGGACACGTGGCTTAGTGGTAATATACACGTTGGTTAGTTCCTGTGATTTGACGCAATGTGTTCTGACTTCAATACCAGGCTACAGCAGTAGTGAACAAGTAACTTGCAGGGTGAGAGGGAGACAAATCGTGGCATTACTACTACTACGCAAGAAAATTCTTTTCACCTGAAGAAGGACGGAGCGTATAGCGGCCGAAACGTCGTACATATGACAACAAAGATGAGGACAATAATTCGAATAATGTAAATACTGCAGACATCATTATCTTTTCTAAGAATCATTTTTGTCTAAATATACATGCCGTTCAAATATATTACGCAGCCAATATATATATATATATATAGAGAGAGAGAGAGAGATGTAATCTATAGTTAGTTGAAAAAATTAAAGCATTAAAATATCCTAAGCAAAATTTTCTTTAAAAAAATAATTTATAAACAAATGCCGTTATAGTTTTATATTTAAAATCGAAGTATTGATAAGTAATCTAAAATTAAAATTCCTTAAAACAGTTGCACAATTTCTTCTTTTTAACCGTATAATTATATTACATTATATAGTGACTTCCCTTTCTTAAATCTATTTTTCTTCCAGTTGTATTGTTTTAATTTTTAATTTAAATTATGTTTAACCAGTTTGTTTTGCTATTAACATTATTCATGGCACTTTAACACACACACATACACACACATACACACACACTTTGGTCTCGGTGATGAGGTTGATGTTAAATCTACCATTCGAAATGGCCATCCGATTTAAGAAAATTGGATTTTATATATATATATATATATATATATATATATATATATATATATAACCTGCAATTTCTCAGTTACAAAAGGCAAAACTGTGTTCTTAATCAAACCATATTTATGTTGGACATACCTCTAAAGAATTATCAAGAAAATTAACTCATGCTGCATCATTCTGACTGTAGCTCAATTAGGACCCTATTAAATTCAAACGTAAACATTCAAATATGTTTCATTGAAAAATATGTGTACACATATTATACTTATTTTTTTTATAATAATCTTGACCAGTGCTGAAGTATATCTAACAAATATTTCATGCTATTTTGTATTTCTACCAATTTCTGGTCAGCTCCCTTTTATTGGGAAGCTTGTTTTGCAAACATTCCATACCTGCAACGGGTAAGTTAAGATTTGAAAATATATATAACAGAGAGCATTTATGCGCGTGTTTCTTTTAAACAGCTCATCACTTAGATCAGATTTACAATAATTCTGTCCTTTGAAAACTAGCCATGAGGATGATCCTGAAGAAGAATGATAGTACTTGGGTAGGAAAAAACTACGGCACCTTGCTTGATGAATTTAATCTGAATACCAAGAAACTGATTACAGAACTAGAAAGGATTATTATAAAAATAAATAGACACATGTCTATATTATGACATGAAGCATATTTGAATGAAGATATTCTACCTATATATATATATATATATATATATATATATATATGTGTGTGTGTGTGTGTGTGTGTGTGTGTGTGTGTGTGTGTGTGTGTGAATTCGGGCAGCAGTCTCTCTTTAACGTAGCTTTTATTAAAAGCAACTGACACATTCCAGTAACTCATGACATAAAATATCCATACCTTCAGTTAAAAGTAAAAATAAAACCATCCTTGCTAATGGCTAAAAGTCTAGCCGAAAGCGCTCGGATATGTAAAACATTTGAACGATTTTTATGTAATTCACGTCCAGGAAAGAAAAAATATATAAAGTCCCATTAAAGATTATATAAAAAACATAAAAACAGTAGCTTGTCAGACGTTTTTAATGAAATGTGCATGTATATATATATATATATATATATATATATATATATATATATGTGTGTGTGTGTGTGTGTGTGTGTGTGCTCTAGTGTCAGAAAAATGTTCTAACAGCCGCCACTGATAAGAAATAACGTCGGGGAAAATAGTAAAATACAATAATTATTTTTTTAGTTAGATTTGCCTAAACATTTTTCGGCAAGAGAAAACAAAAATTATACGAGGGTTAGCGATGGACTGTGTACCGTTATTCACGAGATTACAAGCTGGAGTCAAGTCTCCTTGCTACAAATTTTATAGTCAATCTTTTCAGAATGGCAAATGAAGGCGACATTTGTGTGTTCGCCTTTTCAGTTCAGCTTATATCTTCAATTTATTTATTGTGATTTTTGCTGACTGCTGGAAAAGAACTATCAGTTGAACGTACAAATAAGTTCTCGTTGAAATGCGAGTAGTTACCACATTGGAACGTAAAAATACTCATAGGTTACAGAAAAAAAATGACGAGTAGGCACATTCGATTCATGATGGGCGTAAACATAGATCATTCCATACGTCTCCTCTAGGAGTAACATACGCTCTCTCGCTCTTTCTCTCTCTCCTCCCCACATATATATATATATATATATATATATATATATATATATATATATCAGTCCAGTGACATACGTGATACACGCTTGCGCAATAATGTCTCGAAGGAGACATGACTGACTTGACAGAAGAATTTCCCGAAGTAGGTTGCCATTTCCTTTTGCTTTAGACTGATTACAAACAAAGGCTGCAAAACACGATCTGTTTGCTATTTAACCCATAGCTGGAGGGATAATATATAAATTCATACTTTTTCCAAGGTTATTCAGGCGTAACTGAATTCTACTGGACTACGAAATTGGCTCTCTGAGTTCTCATTCTGAGCCGATATCCATTGCACCCCAACACACACACACACACACACACACACATATATATATATATATATATGAGGGGGTTGACGGTGCAAAAACGTACTATGGCATTAAAGGCGAGAAATCTTTTACTAATGGTCATGATAAATTTCCAAAACAAAAAACACCAGTCGACCCTTAAATTTTCTGTAGATAAGGAGCTCAATGGTTCTTTTCCCTTCTTAGATGTTCTGGTTCATAGAACACTTTCCTCGTTTATTACTTCATTTTATAGGAAGTCTACCTTTACGACCGTAAAGCAAAAGGGGAATTGCAACCTACTTCGGGAAATTCTTCTGTCAATGATTCTGCGTTACCTGAATAATGCGGACATTTACTAACCGTTGCAGATTTAATTTTATTAAACGTAGCATAAAATTAAATCTGCAACGGTTAGTAAATGTCCGGTCTATCATCGCTTACCGTGGTTGGGTAGGTTTAGTGAGTCCTTCGTCAAACGCATTCCATCTAGTTCCCGTGAGTGTCATTATTCAGGTAACGCACGTGCTGTTTTTCAAACCAAGGCTGTCCTTTCATCTGTATGTAAAGACGTTTTAACTACTATCATTTTAATTTTGTTATTTATTATTTTAAATGTAGTTGTGGACTCGACTACATCGGTAGAACGACGCAGCGTTTAGATGTCAGGATTAAACAGAATGTACCTTCTTAAATAATTAACAACATTTTTTTTTTGTCTGGTGATACCATTCGAAATACATACGGGCCCTCTATAGTGAATCTCTTGATAAATAGTCCGACCTGCGCTATTGATTTCAGTGTGAAATGGATTTTCTCTTTTGGCTAGAGCATACTCGTTATTCCATCTGAAGGAGTTGGAGATGCTATTTATCAGGTACAGGTAACCCTATCTTTGTAAACAAAGAGACTGTTTGTTTGGGCTTGCTTTGCTGTGTCTCTAGCATCTTTAGATGTTATAACTATTTTAATTATAATTAATTTTTATTATAATTATTTTCCCCTGTACATTCATTCATGTCATCTGCGACAGGTTTTCTTTTCATAATTTGTTTCCTCGTTTAGAGTTCTGACGAGAGAAGACGAAACCGGTCAACTGATATTTTAAAATTTTATCATGACAATTTAGTCATTTACATTTTTCTGAGTTGTCTGCACTTTGACACCCAAATGTTCTGAAATATTCATATTAGCGGTTCCAGCACTAATGACATGCTATAGACTATTCCGTTTCCAAATTTCTGGCAGAAAGAATTACATCATGGTGCTCTTGTTCTCACCAGCGATACCCAAATGAATCTACTATATGTTGCAGTTGACAAATTCAGAAGCAGCTAAAATGCATGAGAAAAATAGCACAATACAAAATGGCGATAATTTCTCAATCACCACCTGTATGTGTGTCTGTGTGTGTGTGTTGCGTTAAACAAGACTGACAAGTGACACATGATAAGTTTTCCCCTCACAATTACCCACCTTTCAAGTCTACTGATTCCATTTATCTAATGACAGTTCTTTTACGGACACATTTAAACAAATATGATGCTTATAACGTCCGAACCTGAAATCTTAAATTTTATTCACGAATTAAATATTAACCTCTTCTACCTGGAATTAGCTGGCTGTCTTGTTATTTTGCTCTTTCTTTTCGTTCTACAATTTTACATAGTATCTTTCTATCTGGAGTGACCCTTGGGCCTTTTATTGGATGGACATTAGTAAAAAAAAAAGAAAAAAAGAAAAGAAAACGTGCCAGCATCAAAACAGGGTTTTAATTTGATGATAGCCATTAATATATATATATATATATAAAAACTCAATAAACCAATCCTAAATAACAAGAATTATGGATACGGCCATAATGCACTGTCAGCGTTCAGAAATGAAGAATATGTCTACTTTTTCATAATCTTTATACTTTTACAATAGAACATAACATCTATTACTATAGTATAGTTAAAATCTTTGAAAATGGTCAAGTTTGAGCAGAAACCGTACGAAATCAGAGTTGGAGATATTATTCCACATATTAGGTTTAGAAAAGAAAACATTTGTATGCAGACAAGAAGAAAAGGAAAAATACGAAAGTAGAAAACGAAAAGTACCTTATCAGTTTTCTTTAACAAGACGTATTAAAGAAAGATTGTTGCCCAAATACACAGTTATTCATGTGTTAATTGTTTTTGTTACTTATCTATATATTTTATTTTATTATGGAGTGAAAATAATAATGACTTTAGTGATAAAATTTTACTAACCCATAGTTGACGGGCGAACCACCCATAGTTGACGGGCGAACCACCCATAGTTGACGGGCGAAGAGGTGGATTTTTATCTTTACCAAGTATTTTTGCGCGTAGGTGGTTATAACGAATCCAAAAAGAATTGAGGCTTGACTCTCCGATTATCAATTCCCCACCCATTATGCATTACATCACCTGCACATCCAAGTTTACAACATCTATATTCTCAAATCCACACTCATCTAGGTACTTATGAGGTTTTACGTTCCTTAAATTTAGCCCTCGTAGAGGAAATGATATTTCAATATGATGTAGTGGCCAACCTGTTTTTACATATTATTTAATATTGTTTGTGCGACAAATGTACCAAGAATCATAAAATAAATAAATTGAATTAACGTAATAATAGGAACTATCTTAGAAAATATGACAAAATTTATGACAGAGTGAATAATTTAGGAAATATGTTGGTTGTTTTTTTTTTCAGCGACATATCAATTCCTATAGATTATTTAATGCTGAAATCTAAATGTTTTGTACACAACTTTATTTTATTCTATTTATTTTTCGGGTGCGAGATAGTAATGACTTTAGTGATATGTCTTACTAATTAACCCATGGCTGGAGGGAGAAGAGGTAGATTATTACGCAACTGAACATAAAGAACAAAGTGAAAATTGAAACTCGTTATCCATTACACAAACTGCATATCCAAGTTCACAGAACCTGGTATTCCTACATGGTCACCTATCTAGGTACTTACCATGTTCAAGGTCGCTTAACTTTGGTGATCAAACGGGAACCGGTGCTTCATATAACCGTAAGCTATGTCACCTGCACATGCAAGCTTACAACTCCTGGTGTTCCATGCGATCACTCATCTAGGTAATAACCAGCATCGAGGTTGCTTAACTTCAGTGATCGTAACGAAACTGGTGTTTAAAACGTGCTATGGCCGTATGCTATGTCACCCACATATCAAAGTTTACAGCTCTTGATATTCCCACGATGTCACCCATCTAGGTAACGATTAATATCGAAGTTGCTTAACTATAGTGATCGTACTGGAACTGGTGCTTCACCGTGATATACCACCCGCACATCCATGCTTACAACATTGATGTTCTTATGCGTTCGCCTGTTTAGTTACCGTTGTTACTTAACTTCGTCGATGATTTCGCAAGGACCGTGTGTGTGTGTGTGTGTGTGTGTGTGTGTGTGTGTGTGTGTGTGCTTGCATGTGTGTCTGCAAGAAAAGGAGAAAGAATAAAAAAAGGAAGATCTCGTTAAATATTGGTTTAGAACGTAGAACATTTATCGTAAATTCCGTCAACACAGAACGAGCCAAAACATTAACAATGTCCCGCATATAAAAGCTTTCCCTGTGTTAGAGACGAAGCTTCATCAGATACGTCACGTTCCTGCTTTCACTTTGTTTTCATTTTTCGTCTAAATAGGATGTTAAAATATTTGGGTGTATGCTCAGTTAACTTTTCCCGTCGATCAACTGCAGCTCCCAACTGCGACAAAACCACAAATCTACCATGTTTCTATACAGGAAGCTTCTATTCTTTTCTTTTCTTTTTATACAACGTACTCACTTGCTTACGGTGTTTACGTTTATACGTCTGTCTGGGCGCGCACAGACATAAATCTCCGAAACGGGAAATAAAAGCAAAAAATCAAAGGGTTCGGGTGGAGAATGACGGTCAGTTTACAGAGATAAGTACAATGTCGACATAAGGTTCCGTTTAGTAGACCAAAGTTTTATCTTTGTGGGAACATTCAATATACATTTTAGTTTTAGGTTTGGACAGGACAGAGAAAAATAAGTTCTTTTTTTGGTTGTTTATCTTTTTTCGAAAGTTTCCAAATAAATAAAGAAAATATAATTAAAGTGTTTCGGTTAACAATTAAATAAAAAGCGAGAGAAAATATTTAACAAATTTAACGAGGAAATACTACTGTATCCCTAGTAAGGCTGAACAGTCCTAGTCTTGGGTATGACGATAAAATTTATCCGGCAGTAAGACTTCTTTTAGAGAATTTGGACTAAATAATCACGCAGTTTTAAGAACAAAATTTTGAATCCTAGTAGTCAATCTACGCCTAAATACATGATCGATACACCAGATAGGACATCGCATAAGGACAATTATCGTGAAAATATTTCTAAAGATAGACAAAAACCACATCACTGCGGCGATAAAATAACTGGTCGTGATGCTTGGTCACGGTCGTTTACATTACAGACCATTCTTTGGTTTTACCAGATGTAGCAGCAGTTTTCAATACACGGACGAATGTAAATTTGTAAATGTGCAAGATGGCCAGAAAGATTTTCTATCAGGACAGGGTGAACCGTGTTTCATAGCAGTAAACTTAGCAATTGATTCTATACCCTTACTCCTCTTTATGTCAATAAAAACAATGAGCCTATGAAGGCGCAATGAAATATTTCCATCAAGGTCATCATCAGCTATGATGAGAGTGGATAGAAAAGATGCTTTGCTCCAGTGAAACACTGATTGGAAGTCATTTTTGAGAGAAACTGTCAGTTTTAGTTTGCCTGGAGTTCGGACTTGCAACTCCTAACTTTAAATGAAACAAATGAAATAAAATAAATCTAAATTACAGTTAAAAATAAACTTTCAAGCTATATTTATTATGATGGGACGAAGTGAAGTGAATGACATTGACATGAAATAAATCAGTCAGTTAAGTGCCATACGTGATACACGCTCAGGCGATGATGTCTCGAAAAAGATATGACTGACTGGACAGAAGATTTTCGCGCAGTAAGTTGCCATTATTTTCTGCAGTAGAATGATTGACAACCAAGGCTACAGAACTCAATTTGTCCTGCTATTTAACCCAGAGCAAAAGAGAGAAGCGACGGATTCATGCTTTTCACCTACTACAGTAATATATGTTATGTTCTATTGTAAAAGTATAAAGGTTATGAAAAAGTAGACATATTCTTCATTTCTGAACACTGACAGTGCATTATGGCCGTATCCATAGTGGTTGTTATTTAGGACTGGGTTGTTGATTTTTTTTTATTATATTAATGGCTATCATCAAATTAAAACTCTGTTTTGATGCTGGTACGTTTTCTTTTCTTTTTTTTTTCTTTTTCTATTTTTTACTAATGTTCATCCAATAAAAGTCCCAAGGGTCACTCCATATAGGGAGGTACTATGTAAAATTGTATTACAAAAAGAAAGAACAAAATAACAAGAAAGACAACCAGCTAATTCGAGACAGAAGAGGTCAATATTCCTAATGGTAGTTGCGCGTATGTCAATGCAACGAATGCAACTCGAAACTCCATTCTCAGATTTCTCGTCTTGAGTGAAAGAAATACATGTCAAAATGTAACAATAGTTGATCATGCTTCATCTATAAATGAAAATTCATATATATTAATGCTGCTTATAATAATACTACCTATTTTCTTAATTCTTGTTCTTTTCTTGTTTTCTCGTCTTTGGCATGACGAGAAACTACATCCGACAGCAACGCCTCCAATCATGAGATAAGAGGTTTTCAGTAGCGTGAAACCCCTTATTAATTACAGTTGTTCAATGGTCAACTTTAACCCTGGATGGCAGAACCTGTTAGGGTCTCAGCTATTAGCAATTAATGAACACATAAATAAAAGAAAGAAAATATGTAAAAAAGAATACCCACAATACTTATTTATAACAACGTTACCAACGATAACTATTTTAGTATATATTCAGTTGAAGCTATAAAATCTTGCTCAAAATATTCAGATTTAATCATAGAGGTTTATATACCATTAAACCAAATCAACCACCCAAGCAAACAACATAAGAGAACTTATTCATGAAATCAAACTGTATTCCGAAATACAATTTCGACAAAACTACAACATAAACCACGTATAAGTTTCTTATTTCAAAGTTTTCCAAGAAAATTAAATTTAGTCATTAAAAGGCCTTGACAAATCAAATAAAATCTGATGAAATCTATAAGCTGAAATTGGCGGTTGATCTCAAAAACGACCTACAGCAACTGATGGCTTGTTAATTTTAACATATCTAAAACGAATCTTTTCTTCGTTAATCATCTGAAAGACTCTTTTCTGCTTTCCTTAAGTATGGCTGATGCTAACCTCCATGACAGTGACTCGTTTCGCCTTTGCAGACTAACATTGTCGGCTGACATGAAGTGAACAGACTATGTTTAAACCATTGCTAGGTCTTCTGTCAAGAAATTTAGTTCATTGTATCGAGCTATACATTTTTCTCTCCTAAATCTATTTTATGGGCACCATTCAACCATGCTTAGAAAATCACTACCACATATGGTCTGATGACCCTACTATATTACTCTACTATTTAGAGATTCTTGATAAAGACGAATCAACAATATTATTGGTCTTAATCTGATATCTCAGCTTTAGCTATTTCCCATTGCCGTAAAGTAAATTTTTCTGTAAATTCTTTCATGGTAGTTGCCCGTATGAGCTCTTCCATGTGGTAACTAGAGTTTATGAATTTGAGCGTCAAGATAAAATCATTTTACGGTTGAATGGACTAGGTCCAACTCTAAGTTCTATGCTAACACATTCATTTCGCCTGTGGAACTCTCTTCTCGTTTTCTGCTTTCCAATCAAGTTGGATCTTTAAGAATTTAAATGCAATGTGAATTCTTATCTACTGTCCTCCTGATTACTGTTCTTTTGTTCTCGCTCTTTAGAAATGCTTCTATTTTCTAATTCTTTTACGCTCAGTCATCCCTTTGTGCCTAATGATGCAGTGAATATCGGAACGTGAAATCGGAGTGCCGCTTTCGAATTCCAGTTGAATTAGTTGCATTCACTTACGCGCAAATTCCTTTGGGAAAGGTATTAATTGTCACTTCTCTCCATCTATGAGTCAAATCACAGGACAGATTGTGTTCTATAACCATAATTGGCAACGAGTAACAGCAGAAAATAATGGAAATTTACTGCGGTACACCTTCTGCCCAGTCACTCATGTCTCTTGCGATACATGATCACCCAAGTGTGTATCATAGGTCGGACTTAACTGATTGAACACTTTTTGTCTTAGTGGGGTGAATTTGATAAACAATGAGCAGAAAACTGATGCAAATACTAAGAAAAAAAAGAAAGGGCAAAGAAATAAAATAGAGAGAAAGAAACATAACAGAAAAAAAACGGATAGAAAAAAATGAAGGTTTATCCGCTAAAAACTTTCAAGTAAGAAAACAGATTAAAGGAAAAGAGTAGAATGATTAACCAACAATTTGACATCTTAAAAAAATAAGTGGACTGATAAAAAGATAGGAAAAGAAAATAGAAATATATCAAGAAAAAAACAAAAAAATAAATAAATAAATGAAAAAGAAACGACTGTAATATCATAGAAACAAACGAAATAAAAGATTTTAAAAAATTAAAAAATGAAATAAAATAAAAAAGGAAACAAGCAGTAAAATGAAAAAAACTTTCAACAAGAAAAGGTAAAGAAAGAAAAAACTAGTAAGAAGGGAAGGAAAAGGGGTATATACAAGGTAACCAAAAAAGTTCTGTCCGTTTTTTAATTAGTCATTGAATAAAGTTGAAATATATGCAAAATGTGTGTAGCAATAGTTTTCAAATTCGGACAGCCGGAAGTAGGAACGTCAGACATTATGAAAAAACACTTGCACCGTGCCCGACCATCAGTTATAAGCCGGGCAACTGTGTGAAGGATGGAAGTGTCTAGAGATCTCTTTTGGGGCTATTTGATTTACGACTTCAAAGTGGGCTTATCAACATCTGCATCAAGTCGCCGCATATGTCAAGCGTTTGAGGATAGTACTGTGGAAGTACGTACTGCAAGGCGTTGGTTTCGATAATTCAAGTCTGGAGATTTGTCTCTCAATGATGAGCCTCGCAGTGGACGACCACATGTCTTGAATGACGGAGTGCTGAAGGCTTCCATTGACGAGGACAGTAGTCTAACGTGTGGTGAACTTGCAAGACAGTTCAACGTTACTGACGAAACAGTTAGACTTCACCTGCACCGCCTAGGTAAGACGTACAAACTGAGCAAGTGGGTTCCGCAAACGCTGTTGGAGGTCCACAAGTGAGAGAGAGTGACAGACTGAGTATCGCTGCTTTCTCGCCACCGCACCGCATCCTTATTCAATCGAGTTCTTACCAGTGATGAAGAGTGGGTTCTGTACGAAACTCCCAAGCGTTCCAGACATTGGTTGTCTTCTCAGGATGCTGTCACATTGCAAGAACGCCTATGCACCAACGCAAGATTATACTTTGTGTCTGGTGGACAGGTCGTCAGGTTGTTTATTATGAACTGCTACCAAACGGTCAATGGAGACGTATACTCGCAGCAATTGAAACATTTGCAACAGGCATTGAGCCAGAAGGATCCAGCCCTGGTGAATCGCAAAGGTGTGCTTTTCCTCCATGACAACACCAGGCCGCATGTCGCACGAGTGGTCAGGGATACCATACAGCGACTTGGATGGGAGACTTTGTGCCATCCATCTTATTCATCTGACCTTGCGCCATCCAATTACCACCTCTTCCACTTCCTGGATAATCAACTTCGTGGGAAATTCATCAATGAAACAGACTTGCGCAAAGCCCTCACGGACTTCTTTGCGTCAAAACTCTCTCTCCCGAGTTTTCCGCAAGAGCATTGAACAGTTGGAGACACGTTGGCAGAAGGTGCTGGATGCTGATGGTGATTACTTCGAAGACTAAATATAAGTTACACATATTGTGAAGCGTTTTCTTTTATTCTTTTAAAAACAGACAGAACATTTTTTGGTTTACTTTTAAATAACAGAATAAAAGAAAAACAGAAATAAAGTAAGAAAAGTCTAATAAAAAAGGCTTGAAACTGTAAGAAAGAAAATAAAAATAGCCAGAAATAAAAATAGAACATCTGAAGGAAACAGTATAAAAAGGAAAATAATCTCAAAGAAAAAAAGAGAAAACATCATTAGAATGAAAAAAAGAAAGAAAACGAAAGTAAAAACAAATGAAAAATAAATAGAAAGAACGAAAATAAATGAATTAAAAATAAAGAATGAAAAATAAAGAAATATTTAAATACTAATTACTTAAACGAAAGAATGTAAAAAAAAAATTCGAGAAAATTCAATTAAATTAATAAAAAAGAATAAAAAAGAAAGAATGAAAAAGATGATAGAAAGAGATAGAAACTAATTACTTTAAGGAAAGGAAAGTAAAAAAGTTATTAAGAAAATAAAATTAAATAAAATAGAAGGATGAAAAAGAAAAACTGAAAAACAAGAAAATAAAAACTAATTACTCAAGGAAAACAAAAGTAAAAAAAAAAAACAGAAAAAAGGAAAAAATGAATGAAACAACAGAAAAAAGTGTTTTTATTGAATAAGTGAACATGAAAAAATGAAAAAATGTATTTTGTTTATTTGTTCTTTAAATCGTTTCACCCCGAGCAAGGCATTCCACCGCCACTGTAGCGCAGGGGGTGACATAGGGTCGAGGGAGTGATGGGAAAGGATGGTTAGATATAGAAAATGTTAGAAGGAGGGTGATAGACGGGTAAGGGTACCGAGAATGAGGGTTGGTTAGATGGTGAGAGTGTTTGTGAGAATAGATGCAAGTTAGCGTGTTAGAGGGTGTCTATTGACCATACACTTAAACTCCTGGAGATTGTAGCCGTCGGGAAAGCAGGCATGTGGAAGGGAATTCCACAAGCGGGAAGTGCGAGGAAAGAAGCTGCTGAAGTAGAAATTGTGGTTACATTTTATCGGTTTCACTTTAAAAGGGTGGGACCTAGATGCCAATCTAGTATCTCGTGTAAATTCGTAACTAGGCGGCACCAATGACTTAAGTTCATCGGAGCAGAAGCCATGAAAGTACTTGTAGAAGAGGCACAGGGAAGCCACGTTACGTTGGTGAGAGAGTGGTTGCAGCTAGTCCGCCAAGACAGGATCGATCACATTACAGATTCTCCGTTGTATTTTGTCAAGAAGCCCGAGGAGAGTAGCAGGGACATCCGACCAGATGTGGCAGCAGTATTCAATACACGGGCGGATTGTAGATTTATAGATGTGCAAGATAATTTCAGACGGGAAAAATTTCCAGGCCCTGCACAGAGAACCGACCTTCATAGCAGCGGACTTATCAATGGATTCGATATAGTCATTCCATTTGAGGTCCGCCGAGAGTGTAAGGCCAAGGAAGCGTAGTATTTTACTCTCAGGGAGGCAAGCCTATTCCATACTAATGCTAGGTAGGTGCGTTTGTCTATGGTGGTTAATTGATAGCAGCTTCGTTTTGGCGGCATTGAAATTCAGGAGCCACTTCCTACCCCAGTCCACCACGGCTTGGAGGTCCTTTTCAAGCTCGGCAGCGAGGTTCGCTTTGTTTTTGATCGATGCGAGAGTAGATTGTGGTGTCATCGGCGTACATGCCTACCCGGGATCTAATGGCATCTGGGAGATCATTCATGTAGATCAGAAAGTGCGTGGGACCCAGGATAGAGCCTTGAGGGACGCCAGCGTTCGTATGGTAGTTTTGGGAGGCATGATCGTTTAATACTACAATCAATGTGCGGTTAGTAGGACAGACTGGATTAGATCAAACAAATATCCAGTTATACCATAGCTCCTCAGTTTGCACAAAATGCCAGCATGCTAGACTCTGTCGAACGCTTTGGAGATGTCCAAAGTAACGGTTCGTGCTTCGCCATTCTTGTCATGAGCTTGGTATAAGTACTCGGTAATGGTCGTTAGCATTATCAGCAGTAGACCTGGTGAAGCGGAAACCGTACTGTTTGTTCGAGAGAAGCCTATGAGCCGTGAGATGCTGAATCACCTCGGCGTTGATAATAGCTTCGAAAATTTTGCCAAAGATCGGAAGAAGGCTGATAGGGCGGTAATAAGCGGGGTCCGAAGGTTCGTCAGTATTCTTAAATATAGGTACTACAGAGAAGGACTTCCAACAGGCAGGAAAGCAGGATGCAGATAGGCAGAAGTTATAGTGTTTAGAGAGGAGAGAGGAGAGCTCTGGTGCACATTTCTTCAGGACTATGATTGGGATTCCGTCACCACCGCTGGCCTTGTGAGGGTGAAGTTTTGAAATTATCTTAGAAACCAGCGAGGGTGTAATGCTGACGTTATTCAGTTCAGGCTTAGTTCTAAGTGAGAAGTCAGGAGTAGGTACTCCTGACGAATCCAGCGTCGAATTGGTAGAGAATCTACGAGCAAAGCATTCAGCCTTGTCCGCAGAGGAGGTGAGGACCTCAAATTCGTTGATTAGTGCGGGCATTGAAATCTTACTCTCGTTGAGCACGTTTTTGCAGAGTTACCAGTAATCTTTGGCACCGAACTTAGAGGATGCTATGGGTTGCTTCATTCTGGCTGCAAACACCAGCTTAGCTTCGTTTAAAATTTTTTTACACTTATTACGTGCTGAGGCGAAAAGGCGCCTATTTCGGTCCGACGAGTGGCTTCGATAGAGCCGGAAGAAATGGTTCCGATGGGCAATGGCGGCCGAGCTAGCGGGCGAGACGAATTAGATTTAAGCAGGAATTTCCTGGCAGGGATGAAAGCATCGATGCCAGAGGAGGCATCGGACGCGCAGTCTTAGACGGGAAGACCGAAGACGTTGTTCCAGCGGACGTCACAGAGAAATTCTCAGAACGAATCCCAGTCTGCTCTCTGGAAGCAGTAGAATATTCTGCTGGTCTGGGTTTCTTGGGTAGAGTGAGAGTGGATTGAGATGTTAACGGAAACTACGGCGTGGTCAGAGTTTTCGAGAGGGCAGAACTGCCTGGTAGTGCAAGAGTCTGGGATGGAAGAGAAGAAGAGGTCTAGTAAAGAATCCCTTCCGTTAGGGTTATTAGAGAAACGAGTGGTAAAGTCCACCACTTGTGTAAGAGCTTGAAAAATTCATGGTGCGGATCCAAACAAGGTCGGTGACAGTTTTCCAGCCACTTGATGTGGTGAGCGTTAAAGTCACCAAACACAAATATATGGGCAGATGGGTGAGAAGACATAGCCTTGTCGATATTAGTATAGATTCTATCGAGTGCCGAACAGTCAGAGGAGGAGGGGAAGCGGTAGAGGAAGAAGAGATAGCTAATCGAGCTTAGAAGTGAGAGACGGAAGCACATGAAAGAGTGATCCAGGGATTCGAGATATATTACCCTGGCTATAGTGAGGTGTTCGCTGACATAAACACCAAGCCCATGCATATGGACATTGGAGTCCTTCCTGAAGCGGGGAAGATAACCAGGAACGAAAAACTCAGAGGAAAGGATAGAAGGGTCAAGGTTATTCTCACATATGGCTAAAATATCAGGTGAGCTGTTAAAGTTAGCGCGGATACCACGCAGATAGGTTTGGGCGTTTTCAGAGTAGCTGGTTTAGTTTTTCTATTTCGTATGTTTGATTTCATAGTGGTTTGGTTGGAGAGAGAGGGAGAGAGGTCTAGCGTAGAATCAGACGGTCACTAATTGCAGCAAGTGAAGGATGGAGACTGGCCCGGCCTGCAGCATAATGTGGCCCCGGGGTTGCCACCGGAGGTTCATGCAGGGATGCCCGTCCATGCGCGAAATGGCACTGCAGGAACCCCGATATTATTCAACTGTTGAACAGAGCAGCTTCTCAAGACGCTACGCAAGAGTTCGAGCTCCTAACTACCAGTCGGAAGCATCAACCAGGAAACTGCCAAACCGGTGCCCTCAGAATGAAGAGGCATTGCCACCAAGGAGCTTCCAGCCGAACTAACACTAAGACCGAAGTAGAAGGAAAGTGAACCGGAAAGTGAACCGGAAACCCCTTCCTAAACAAGAAAAAAGGCGATCACCCCTACCCCTGTTCAAAAGAAGGGGGTGGAGTGTAAAACCGGGTGATATTGGGTACTGTCTACTCCAATTGAAAGAAAGTTTAAGTTTTAACTTAATTTGAAACGAAATTTAAACGCCAAAATCATTTACGATAGAAAAATAGTACCCCTGTTAAAAAAGATTAAACAAATTCAAACAAAAATTAAAGACAAAAATTAAAGCCAAAAATTAAAACCAAAAATTAAAGACAAAAATTAAAAAGATGAAAATTAAAATAAAAAGCGGAATTCAACATACCAGATAGGTAGGACTAGACAAACTGAAAAGTTGAACAGAAACTAGGATTCCGTTCTTTAATTTTCCCAGACATTTTCGACGTGTCGCCCGCTATCTTGGGCTGGTTGAAATCAGAAGAAAGAAAGAAAGAAAGAATGGCTCACTGCGCATGCTTCTATACCTAGGTTAAGAATGCAAGGGGGAGTTCAGAAGGACCGATGCGATACTGACCCTACCCTTAAAAATTCTTTCAAACAGTGATATTACTAAAAAACCTTTCACCATTTACGTCGAAATGAAACTTAAACGCCAAAATCATTTACAATAGCAAAATAGTACCCCTGTTAAAAAAATTCAATCAAATTCAAACAAAAATTAAAGCCAAAAATTAAAGACAAAAATTAAAAAGATGAAAATTATAATAAAAAGCGGAATTCAACATACCAGATAGGTAGGACTGGACAAACTGAAAAGTTGAACAGAAACTAGGATTCCGTTCTTTAATTTTCCCAGACATTTTCGACGTGTCGCCCGCTATCTTGGGCTGGTTGAAATCAGAAGGTTTATTTGTTACAAATAAGAAATAATGATTAAACAGGAAATAGTATACCCTCCACACATTCTCAAAGGCTTAAAACGAATAAAATAAAAATTTTAAAAATTAATAAAAATTAGGCAATTAATTAAAAATTAAATGTCATAATTAACCTGGCTTAAACATTCTCGCCATAATCTAACGTACATATTTATAAGGATAACATTCGTCCCTACTTTGAATATTGTTACCACATTTGGCTCAGTTTCCTTGCTGTATATTTAGATATTCTCGATAAAAATATAAATAAGAGTTAGTACTATTATTGGTTCTGACCTGAAGTCTCGGCTTCAGTCAATATAGCTTCCTATTGAATGCAACTTCCCCATGCCTTTTCTATACACACATTTATAGTATCAATTCTGATAAACTTTCCTCTTTAATATACCCTATATTTTATTCCTCTCCCCGGACAGACAAATTGCACATATGGGATCTAGTTAGGACATCATACAGACTTAGAGGTATTATGGTGGCTGTAATAACAATGTATAGTTTTGGTATAATGAACACTGTGGTATGTTTGGGTTAGTAATCGTGGCTAGCTAAAATAAGACAGTGTGTAGACCAGTCTTTCCTTAAGCCCCTATTTGGAATTGTACCATTTTTTTTTCAATTAAATATTCCATTACTACAATACCGAGACTTTATTAAACGCAGTTCAAGATTACCAGCAAATTCTGATCAATTCACCGTCGAATTGGCTGAATATAACCATTTGTTCTATGCTTAAAGTTTCTTTTCTAGTTCATTCCTTTCCAGCACATGTTGATCTTAAACAATTTAAACACAGTTGTTATCAAGGGTCTTCTTGATTCTTCTTTTCCTATTGTTCTTGCTCGTTAATTATATTTTTCTTTTTTTATTGATTCAAACATTCATACTCAGCGTTTTAACTGCTTACTTGGTGTGAAATGATTACTACACACACACACACACACACACACACACACACACACACACACACATATATATATATATATATATATATATATATATATAAGCTCATGTTTGTGAATCAACCCTACTTTTAAACATTTTTCGTTAAATATGACGGTCAAGAAAATTTTTATTCATTTTTATTTAATACTTCATGCGTTCTTACATATTTTCTTTAAAAACTAGAAAGTCGTACAATAGAATTCAATCAATGCCCAAAACACAATCGCTCGGAATTATCTTCTATTATAATTCAAAATAATACACAGTTAATACTTCCCACATAGTCAAAAACATGAAAATAAACTAACAACACCCCCCCACACACACAAAAAAAACTGTTGGAAATGGCTAATGAAAATGGGAAAATGAGTAATATGGACAGTTTTTGTAGCATCTTACTTCCACCAAAGAAAAAAAAGTAAGATCACTGGTAATAAAAACATAAAATTACTATATATTTGTTAGTCACATTTAACGATATATATATATATATATATATATATATATATATCAGCGTTGAGATTGTGTAAATAATTGTAAATACCGTTATATATCTTTGGCTGTCTGTCATTATATACACCTACTCCAACGTATCCTAAGCAAAGGAAACGATTATTCTTTAAGTCTTTACATACATTGTCATCTAAGAGAGTTATTTGCAGCTATCAACACACAGACATACACACAAACACAGACATACACACAGACAACCACACATGCCCTTTCTCGATTTCGCTTTATGTCCGGCACTCACACAAATATATAGGTAATTATCTATTAACAATATTATATATTTATTTTTATATACATATATATATATATATATATATATATATATATATATGTGTGTGTGTGTGTGTGTGTTTTCAGTATATATAATAAGAGAGAGTGTGAAATCATATAACGGATATAAGTTTATATATGCGTCTGTCTGTCTTGCCATGCACTTAACGCAACTAAACCTAAGCAGAGGAAATGATTTTCCTATTATGGTCTTTACGGGTACATTACGAAGAGACCTATATGTGTACTTATGCTCACACAAGGATACACACATAGATAATTATATGCTAACAATATATATATATATATATCACCCCATAGAAATATAAGCTGAGGAAACCATTTTCGTATTAGTTGAATGATTCTGTAGCCCTTGCGTTAAACGATGTCTGAAGGGCAATGATTTATTCCAACTATTTCTGACCCCCTATTACGACGGTCACCCCATGTGTCATCACAGCGGTGCCGAAGTTTCCTCTTATAACTGTCCAAATTACCGATGACCTTCTCTGTCCTATATATTTAGTCTCGTTTGCTGGGGTCATCTGAAATTGAACCAAGAGGTCAACTCAGAATACGCACCAGGAAAGAGTGATTCCTTCGCAAACACTATAGTCCGACTATTCACTTAATTGTCACCGATTTTGTTGGTATTTTCTTTGGGTCAAATTCATTTCCATTTGTTTTTTCTCCTCTCGATTTTGCCTATTTAATAAATGTTTTACTAACAGACTCTAATGGCAACTACTTGGCTATTTAATGTCATTATGTTAACAGCATTGACCTGTTTTTACTAATATTCGTCTAATATTCGTCTAATACAAGACTGAAGAGCCACTCAATGTAAATGGTTATGGTGATTTTCCAAGCGTAGCTTTGATGTGGCACAAGGCCGAAAGTATGGAACACCCAGGGAGGATCGAACTTACTACTTAATTTTAATGGTTCTAGCGAGAAAAGCTTGCTAACCATTACACCACCTCGAGGTGCCCAATGTAAATTGTTGTGTGCGGAGATATATTAGAGTAGAAAAAAACGTTAGGGTTTTATAGTTGTAATAAACTTTAGAAGGGACAAATTACCGAGGAGTAGTTCGAACCGGGCGATAGGGAAGCATATCTACTCCTATTGGCAGTAATGAGAAAAATAATTTTCAATAAAAACTTAGTGAGTAAATTTTTTAAAAAAAAGATTAATTTTAGTAATAGTCGTATATCCTTCTTTAGAACGGTTTGATATTTAAGGAACTACAAATGAGAAAAACAAGACTTGAAGTAATAGAAATGTGGCTGTACAAAAGGATGCTGAGACTACAATGTGAGCAATGACGAAATTATAGAGAAAAGGGAAAAGATACACTCATACTTCTGTATCCTATTATAAGTGTACTTGTCTCTCCATTCGGTAGTTAACACGACCGTTACGTTCTGTCGATAACTCATAAATAATGAACTATTACTCTTTTTGATTGCGTTGAAAGAGAGGAAGAACGTTAGTTGGTTTCAGTGATCAAATGTAAAAAAGAAGAAAGGGAATATAGAAGTGGGGAGAGAGAGAATCAGATGAAGCTGATGAGAACAGATACTACACTTTCATTTCTGATGTTCGAGAAGAAATGGCGACCGCAATAAAAGGAACATTTTTAAAAGCCACAACGACAGAAACCGAATAAGGCAATCGCCAAAAATCGAATTCCCATGAAAGACAACGTCTTCTGAATTATTTTAAAATTTTTATTAAGAGAACTGTTTGTAAGTCGGGGATTCGACTAGAATGAAAAGAAGTTACAAGTATTAACGTCTCCTGACAATACCATCATAAATAATCGACTATTCCGTTGTGATCGCGTAGAAAAACAAGACATATTAGGGGCCCTACTTGGTTTCAGTGAGAAAATGAATGAATGAATTTAAGAAAAAACTGAAGATAATGTTTAACGTCTGTTTCAGTGAAATTGAAAAAGTTATCAATTTCAAAACTTTATTCAGATTTGTGATTGTTATTGCAATATTGTGTTAAAGTTGTTTAACCCAAATGTTTCAAATGCGACAGAGAAAATTCTACGGATATTTTATTTTCGTAGAACTCACCATCAGATTATTAAATAAACTTAAATGTTGAGAATTAAGATTCATCAGAAAATTCCAACAAGAAAATCATGAAATTTTCACAATTTTTTTCCAAATAATATTTACATGAAGAATGCAATTTTACTTTATTCGTTAACAAAACAATCTGAGAAACAAAATCAGAACATTATTCATAAACCAACCTAATATTTTAACGTAATTTACCTACAGACTCAATTATAAGTCTAACCAAAATTTATGTATTATCTCAAGTATATGAAAAAACAAAAAAAAAGATAACACAATGACAGTTAAATTGTTATAAGACCCATCAACCCAACATAAACCAAATCTATTTCATTTTCGCAATGAACATCATTATCCCCACGGCAATGTGAGCGAAAGTTGCTTTCCAAAAGATAAGCAAAATAATAAAAAAATAAAAGAAATATCGATAGAAACAAAGTCAACAGTCGTGAACTATTAACTATATGGCAGTAAATGTTGGACAATCTTCTCAGAGATGAAAAACAGAGATGAAGCAAAAGAAATTTAGTCTATAGAAGGGTGCTGAGAATAACATAGAAGAAGCAACAACAAAGTTTTAGAAAAATTGAGAACAAAACAACTTTTACCCAATAGAGTATATATCATATATGTGTGTGTGTGTTTGTGTATGCGTGTGTGTGTGTGACTTCATCTCAAATAGAGACAAATAGTTTGTTATAAATTCTTATTTATTCGCACTTTAAGAATAGCATTTTTTTTTGTTTTTTTAATACAGATTTTAATTTCTTTCCATACCTACCCTATATTTGGTAAATGAGTTTTATTTTGGTAATATATATGAGTTGAATATATGGATGGAAATCCGACAAGATGAATAGAATAAGTAAAGAACAAGTATGAAAACTTGTAATTAACCTAACATATTTCACTTCAACAAGCTTCTTAAGCGATTTTTTTAAAATAAAAATACATTTTTTTTTAAAAACTACTTTTTATAAATCGTTCGTCTTTAAAAAAAAATTATGAAGAAGCTTGTTAAAGTCAAACATGTTAAAGACACTTTTTCTTACCTGTTCTTTACGTTTTCTATTTAGCTTGTCAGATTTCATTCCATATATTCAACTTATCTATCTATCTATCTATCTATCTATCTATCTATCTATTTTATATATATATATATATATATATATATATATATATATATATATATATATACATATATAATCACAGTGAAACTAACACCAATTATAAGAAACTAAATCGCTAGAACTGGCGTTAACTTAACTATAATTTAATCGTCTTGAACACCCAGAAGAGAACCTCTTCTTAGAGCAAAGGTGGGGGATAAAAAAAGAAACAAACGGCGTACAAGTACAAAACGTCGAGTACCCGTTAGAAAGAAAAAAATCCCGAGACGAAACCTTAATAATAAAGTGCTCGATACGAATGTACGAAAGTACGAAATTAAAGCTACAAATGCAAAAATCTAAACGTGAGCCAAAACCTACCGCGGTTTCACACTACGGTTCTTCAGACCCATATGCCCTGAAGAACCGTAGTGTGAAACTGCGGTAGGTTTTGGCTCACGTTTAGATTTTTTGTATATATATATATTAATAAAATAGTGGTTATTTAGACCAGCAGATGGCAGATCGAAAGAAAGAGCTCAATACACAACCAAAGCAAATGAATTGAATATGCAGACTTATTAATATGTCAATGACTTTGTCTGAATAGACCAGCGTGGACGAAAACTAGAAAACAAGTGGTGTGTGTTATTTTGTTTCTTTCTCTCTCTCTTTCTCTCTCTCTCTCACACACACACACGCACACACACACACACACACACACACACACACACACACACACACACATATATATATATATATAGTGTATCGAGGCAGCAGATAATTTTCTAAACATATGCTGTTAAATATCAAAGACAATGAATGTCTATTATGTTTAAAAATGAACCATTCTAAACATTGTATTTTGGCTTTAATTTCAGGTGAAAATAAAGACAAAAACTCTCCAAGTTTGGATAATATTTGATTAAATTGATTCTAAGCTTTCGGCTCACATGAGCCATCATCAGAGTGGCTACAAAGACATTAACATAAAAACATCCACTAGCAAAGACGATTTTATCTGGTGTTGACACAAAACTTTGCTAAGCAACGACAACAGTCACCAAATAGCAAACGCAGTTTGTAAATTTGTCATGCTGTTCTATGACGTCACACCGCACGAGAGTCCGAAATGTTAAGAGAACCATATATTTAAATGCAATGTAATGTGTCATGACCTGATTTACACGTGATTTTATTAAATGTAGATTGTTTTAATTTAATGTAGATGGCCTCTAATATCTGAAGGTTCTTATTACTGTGTGTATAAGTGAATATTATTGTATTGTTGAAAAAATCTGTCTGATATTAACTACATGACTATGTTTTTCTAAGAAATATTGTTTAATTGAACTCTGATCAGAAAGGTAACATGTAAGTCTACGGGAGAGCGTGGTTGTAGTAAAACTATTATATGTAGTAATATATATATATATATATATATATATATATATATATTGGGCAGAAATCTCTCTTTTATACAGGTTTTCATGAAGCTTATAACTGAGCGAAACGTTTCCTAAGATTTTAACTTTTGCCTTTTTTTTTCAGTTCGAAATTCTTAGCACATGAATAAGGCCTGTGCGTACAACAACTGAAAAGTCCCAAACATCTATCTATCTATCTATCTATCTATCTATCTATCTATCTATCTATCTATCAACCAAGATGAAGACAATAGTCCGAATAATGTAATAGTGCAATTTTTACCTTATTTCTCAGAAATATAGACAAATATTAACCAAAGTTTTTTCAGCTTTATTATAAATTTCTGAAGATGCTTGATATCAGATGGAAGCTTGTACAAACTTATTTGCTCGAGTTGTAAAGACAATGGAGAATATATATATAAAATGATTCTAAATAAAAATACTGAGTATACAATAGATGGAACATTTGAACAAAGGTGAAGTGCTTCAAAAAATCCGAAAGAAGAAGGCTACATTGGAGAGCCTGAGTTGTTATTTGCGTCTTACGACACTGAGATCTTTAGACGACAAGAACGGCGGTTAGGCCGCCAGAAGATCTATCTATCTATCTATCTATCTATCTATCTATCTATCTATCTATCTATCTATCTATCTATCTATACATAAGCACAAACACATTCAGGATATTAAAATAATAAGTAAATGTTATTTAAACATTAGTAAATAATTCAGATCACTCATAAAACAATTGCTGACATCCGAGCAAACAGAGAATAAGGCCACTTTGCAGGCGTGGACAATTCTGTCCGGTAATTTAGCTTGTCTGGTGTCAACTATTATAATTTGTTTCAAAGCTGTCTAATTGCTTCTAAATCTATTCTCCCTCTCTCTCTTTCTCTTTCTCATTACACACACACACACACACACACACACACACACACACACACACACACACACACACACACACACACACATATATATATATATACATGTACATGTGCATATATATATATATATATATATATGCACATGTACATGCATATATATATATATATATATATATATATATATATATATATATATACACGTACATCCAAACACATGCGCTAATAAAAGTGTTCAATTCACACCTGATGACTGCAGCGGGAAAGCAAGTGGTGTGGCCTTGTGCAGGGTTTGTGGTTACTCTTTAGGAAAAAATATACATTTATTACTTGTTTGCATCGAACACATTTTTATCATTACACGCACTCAATTACAGTAATGTGCATTACTATATATATATATATATATTGATTGCCTTTAAATCTGGGCACAAACAAAAATGTACATTTTATTGAATTGAAATAATATCAAATAACATATTTAATATGATATTCAACGTTTGTGATTAAAAGGTTGTTACGTTTCACAAGATTCACGTGAACTTTATATAACTCTATATTGCCGTGAATTTTAGCAAATTTACTCGTTATGCGTTTGATCAAGCGTGCTGCATCTGCGATTTTTTATGAGTATACCTCTTCTAGCAGACCCCAGAAAAGAAGTCAAGTCTTTCTTCTTTCAACAAATCCATGCTTAATCTATGGAGGAAAAAATATAGTTAATGAAATTGTCTGTGTTCAGATTTTATGAACAACCTGTAGATCAAACTGAAATGTCATTTCATAGTTATGTCTATGAACGCGCATTAAATTCAGCTGTTCATCTGTGGATATTTTAAACTCTTTTTGCTTGGTAGCGATTTTTAAACTCAATCCAGACCTTAAGTGGTACTTGTACATACGATCCATAGCTAAAGCTGCAGAAAAACTGTCGATTCCCTCTACCGCTCTAGTATGTACTTGACCCATTCTTCCATCTTTTACGGTCAAAAGAGCCAGAACAGGGATAAAATCAAGTACTGCTGTCATATTAGAGCAGTCCCCACTTTAACGTTTCGATAGAGTCCTAAAGTGTATCCGCGTCAAATTATTTTCAACCCGAAGACCACTTTCTCACAGACAAAATTTTACAAGCTTCTCACTGCTCTATTGCTTCTTTAATGAAAAATCAGTCAGTGAAGTGCCATACGTTATACACATATGGACGATCATGTCTTTTCCCGCAGTAGGTTGCCATTATTTTTTGCTGTAGTATGATTGCCAACGAAGGCTATAGAACGTAACCTATCCTCTTATTTGACCCATAACTGGTGGGAAGAAACAGAGTAATAACTTTCCCAAGTGTATTTGCGCGTAAGTAAATGCACAAGATTCAACTGGAATTCGAACTCGGCTGTCCAATTTCTCGTTCCGAGCCGATATCTACTGCACATCCACAAAAAGTTCTAAGACAAAATATATTCCTTTGTTCCACCAGTTTTAGCCTTCATTTCCAGGACCCGCCATTATGGGTTACCACATCCGTATTCTACTGATGAGAAAGATGTTCCACATGAGAATCTTCTTCCTGCAAACTACTGCATTGTGGAACCGACTCTCAAGTGGATGTTTTTTTCAAATCACTAAAATCTTAACCAGCATCCTCATTGAGTGCTTCTTACTATTAGCTTTATGCCGTACCTATCTCTGTTTAGAAAATCACTACTACAAACTTAACCTGGTCAAGACTAGGGTTAATCGTTATATTCCCAAACATAACTGTAAAAACTTTGCTTCTTACTATCTAACCTCCTACTCTTGTAGCTTGTTGGCACTTGTTACTTCTCTGGAATGAACCACACTGTAAAAATGTGAAGCAGGATTAACATCTTTCGAAATAGAAAATCGTGAAGCATAGACAAGAAAAAGTTGAACATAGCTCGAATTTGCGTTCCTCTTCATTTGGAGAGCTTAGAAATGACTCACAAAACCTATCATAAGAAAAAATGGATAGTTTAACTTTTCTCAAACATGAATATTTCTCACTTGGACATTTTCGAATGGTTCATTAGAAATATTAAACGATATCATAATTATCAATGTGTATTTATGTATATATTTCTATTCTATTTTATACAGTGTGTATCAAAATGCTTTTACAAGTTTTGGAAATGTGTTCCTTACGTAAAACAAGGTAAAATATCCATATTAGCATATGTCAAAAATGCTATCGTTGTACTTCAACACAGCAGCTGATGAACAATGTTCAAATGTCCTCCGCTTGCTTCTACACACATATGCACCCATCGAAACATTGTTTGGTGGACCCTTTCAAATACACCCAAAAGCAGTTGAGTGGTTTTGCAGGTTACTATCACACGTTGATGAAGCGTCACTGCCTTGTGTATAAACCAATTCTTTCTACACTGATAAAAATCGAAAGGAACGAGACCGAGGGAACGTGCTGGCCATAGAACCGGTCCTTCACTATCTAGCCATCCTTCATGGTAGATGTCACTCAGTTCATCGAGAACAAAGTGCCTAAAATGTGCTGGATCCCCATCATGCATAAACAACATGCGTCTTCGTATAAGCAGGAGTATATCCTCTAGCAGTTCTGAAAGTGTGTTCGAAATAAAGTCTATGTAGACAGCTCCTGTAATTCGTGTTGAGAATATATATAGATCTACCATACAAGTTCTTAAATTAATATTAAACTGTCTAGATTTTATTGTACCATGGGGATTCCGATAAGACCACAGAAGTTGGATGTGTAAATTTATTTTCCAGTCTCTTACAAGTGTTGCCTCATCCGTAAACACCACTGAAAAGACAAGCAACCGATCAGAATTTGTGCAATAAACCAACGGCAAAAGATCTTCCGTGGTGAGTGATCAGAGGGCGTAAGAATCTGCACACGTTATAAACGACACGGATAGAAGAGCTGACTTTCAAGTACCCTTCATGCGGTACTATGGGGTGTACGACATACTAGAACCACTTGACGAGTACTTATACCTGGATCGTCAGATAAAGCCAGTAAAATTCTTCGATTCATAGTTTGTGGTGCCACGGATTCTCTCAGTAACACGACGATAAACAGCAACAAAGTTTGGATAATTCGGCCTCCTTTGGTCTGGAAATCTCTATTGAGCAATTTAACCTATAAAAATAGCATACATTAAAAGTATATTTTATTATATATATATATATATATATATATATATATATATATATGTGTGTGTGTGTGTGTGTGTGTGTGTGTGTGTGTGTGTGTGTGTGTGTGTCGTGTAACCCTTATCTTTGCTTCGGTAGAATTACCAGAGTACGAAACATATTAGTAAAAACAGTTTGTCTTTATTGGTATTTTTTATAAATGTATTTTATCTTAATATTTACGCGCGCACACACAAACTCACACACAAACAAACAAACATGAGAACTTTATATGATTTAACGTTGTTAAGCGTTTATTGGTCTGTCTTTTTAGTATTGCCGTTTTTGTTCGAGAGCGTTTCTCGATAGAGTTTTTTTGTTTTTGGCACCGTTTAGGAGTAGCGTTCCGGTTTGTTTTGTCTTATTTAATTTTTAATATATATATATAAATTCAGTTGTAGCAAACGGTGAAAAACAATATTCATCATTACTATATATATATTTATATATATATATATGAGCACAAAGTGTTTGTCACATTAACTGAGCAGGTTCATGTCTGTTGTCTCCGTCGACTATTTACACTGACTTGCATCACCTAATTATCTCCCCATTTAATATATTAGAATGTTAGTTAAAGATCGCATGTTGGTAGCCGATTCGACTCTCCAAATATTTTTTTTCTAATAGTACATTCAAAATTAAGTTAATTGGATAATGAAACCGATGTTTTCTTTTAAATTTTTACAAAAGTATGGCCTCGTTATTTTTAATTTTTAGTTGAATCTGTCATGTATATCTCAACTTTAAGTTAAAACTTAGTAACTTTTTATTATTATATTTTCTTAATTAGGACTAGATACGATTTCATATCGCTTCGTCCATACTCTTCCCTCTTCTTTTAAACAAGCGTAGTGGCTCATCCTTTGTTTTCTGTTTAAGAAGGGGTTATCGGTTTCTTTTCTCTTCTCAGGCCACAACATGATGCAGTCTACAACAGCTCACTTCCCGCACACGTTGCATATGCCAAACAAATGCTGCTACTACCACAACCATTTTCCTTACCATTATATCACACCATGACTATAATCAACTAAAGATATAATTCTAAACCAGCACCTCTCCCAAAAGACATCTAAAACCTTCAACATAACTTTCTCCAACATTAGTGGTATTTGTACTAACTTCTGCAGCTTGGAATCATTCCTCTTTAAGAAGTACCCAGATATCCTAACTCTCTGAGAAACTAATCTTAAGTCGGCCATCGCCTCCTCTGATTTCTCAAGTGCTAACTATCATTCTCTCTTTAGGAAGGACTTAAGTGTTCACAGGCATGGCCTGAAAAGGGAAATCTTTCTTGAATCTCTAGACCATTTTTACATGTGTCTTCGTCTGTCCCTCTCTACTGAACTCAGTAAGCTATTTAATATTTCTCTACCGTTCGCCTTCTTCTCATAACTGTTGTGTGCTAGATAGTATTTTTGAGGATATAGACAAGGACATTCCACGATATCCGTTTGCACATATATTTGTATTAAGTGATTTTAATGTCTATCATGCCAAGTTGCTTAAACACGTTGTCACTGATTTTGTTATATCCAAACCCTGAACTTCTCAATCAATCTATCGCTCACGCAAGTGGTAGACTTTCCCACGAGTTTTCCCCCAAACCTAAAAGAGACGGTTCTCTTTTGGGTCTGTTCTTTACTTTCATCTCTTATATTTGTCGTTCTATGAAGTTATGTCTTCTTGAATGAATTCTTGAATGAATTCTTTTGGAATGAAGATTTTAATCTTCCTGTTTAAAAATACGCCTCTGAGGTTTCCTCCTGATTAAAAGCCGGCATTGATGCTTTCATTATATCAAGGAAATTCGTTCATCTCCTTGGTTTTTACCTGCATAGTTGGCCGCTATAGCCCGCAGGAATCACTTCTTTTTGTACTAGAGTGACACGTCTGATTGCAATAGATATCTTTTTGTTTCTGCTAACATGTCCTAGATGAATCAAAGCTGTTGCTTGCTGATAGCATTAAACAATGTATGGCCTCATAAGTTCGGTTCTGGAGATTATTGGCGTCAGGAGAACAACAGCAAGTCATCAATCCTTCCTCTAATCAATCAATTGAAAGTCCTGGTATCTACAAATATTTAATACTTTGCTAGTAAATTCTGTTCCGACTCCACACCTCACTCGTCTGGAGTACCTACACCCGATTTCCCTCCTAAAACATAAGCATTACAGAGTGATATGTGCATAAACCAGTCTCTGTTCTTGGACCAGATACGTGCATAAACCTGACTTTGGTCTTGAAGTTCTATAAAGCACGCAGAGGTGAGGGCATTCCAACCGTCGTCCTGAAGAAATGTGTTCCGAGCAGGCTATAGTTCTCTTCAAACTGATTTCATGCTTGTTGGAGGTCTTCCTAGGCAGTCCCTGTTTTAAGAATTCTGGAGAACCCTGAAGTCCCAATAAATCGCCTTTTACCTCTTTTTTTCAAAGTATTCGAATTTTCGAATAATTTTTATTCTTTCCTCAATACTCATTATAACTACACTTTTCTTTCTCTTTCATTTTCTGAAACGCCTTTTTACTGATAAAAAATGTTCCATGTTATTGGACTTCATCTGGCGTCTTGGTGTCAGCCACTTTCTCAAATCAGTAGTTTAGATTCTCTGTGCCTTTTCCATAAATACTTTCATGGTAATTGTTCTGATAAACTTCCCTCTTTAGTAGTGGTAAGAGTAAGAGAATCTGTAAAGTTATAGTTTCTGACCTGTAATCTAGGCTATAGTCACTTTTCAACTGCTCTAATGTAGTTTCCTTGTGCATTTTCTATAAATACTTTTATGGTAATTGTTCTGATTAAATTTTTCTCTATGGTCACTACACTTTATATATTTAAATGTAGTACTACTTGAAATTTGGAGAGCCGAGTTCGAATTCTAGTTGAAT
>JBBBDQ010000550.1:342500-347500 GCA_037127315.1 Ascarosepion bandense | reverse complement strand
CTCCCTCGGTAGTGTCCAAAATAATTTCTAAGCTTGACCCCCATAAAGCGAGCGGTGGTGATAGAATACCCATCATTGTCTTAGAGAAATGTGCCTCTGAACTCTCCTCTGTTCTCTTTAAACTCTATAACTTCTGCCTTTCTGCTTCCTGCCTGCTGGAAATCCCCCTCCGTGGTTCCTATATATAAAAATATTGGAGAACCCTCTAACTCCGCTAATAATCGCCCTATCAGCCTCCTACCGATATTTGGCAAAGTGTTCGAAGCCATCATCAACGTTGAGGTGGTACAACATCTCACAGCCCATACACTCTTCTCTGACAAACAGTATGACTTCCACTTCACCAGGTCTACTGCTGATATGCTCACGACCATCATTGAGTATATACACCATGCACTCGACAAAAACGCGAAGCTCGAACTGTAGCCCTTGACATCTCCAAAGCGTTTGACAGAGTTTGGCATGCTGGCCTTCTATGCCAGGTGCAGGGCTATGGTATAACTGGACGATTGTTTGACTGACGATCAAAAATCTACCGTGGCTGAAAAATCAAATCTCACTGCCAAACTGGAAAAGGACCTCCAATCCGTGGTGGACTGGGGTAAGAAATGGCTCGTAAATTTTAATTCTTCCAAAACGAAGCTGCTATCTAATAACCATCTCAGACAATCGTTCCTCTCACCCATTAACATGGATCAGGCTTCTCTTCCTGAACTCTCACACCAGACCTCAAGTGGAATAATTGTATAGAATCCATAGCTAAATCCGCTGTTAAGAAAGTTAGTTCTCTGTGTAGGGCCAGAATTTTTCCCGTACTAAACAATCCTGCACATATACAAGTCTAACATTCGCCCGTTCATTGAGTACTGCTGCCATATCTGGTCAGGTGCTCCTGCTATCCACTTAGGTGTCCTCGACCGAATCAAACGGAGAATATGTAGTGTGATCGATCCCGTCTTGGCAGCTAGCATACAGTCTCTTTCTCACCGACGCAGTGTGGCTTCTCTGTGTCTCATCTACAAATACTTTCACGGCTTCTGTTCCGATTAACTTAGCTCACTGGAACCCCCTATATACGAATTTCTTAGAGCTACAAAAATAGCAACTATCTCCCACTCTTTTACTGTGAAGCCAATAATTTGTAAACGCAAATTCTACTCCGTCAGCTTCTTTTCTCGAACTTCCCGCCTGTGGAATTCTCTTCGGCATAATTGCTTTCCTGACAGTTACAATCTCCAAGAATTTCAATGTAAAGTCAATAGTCATCTTCTGTCACACTAATTTACATCCTCTCTCTCATGCTTTTCTACATCCACCCCACTCTCATCAGTATTCTCTTCCCTTTCCTACTCTTTTTCTGACACCCCCAGCGACCTCTCACTCCTCATAACATTCCTCCTCATCCACCCTACTCTCATCAGTAATCTTTTCCCTCTCCTACTCTCTTCCTGACACCCCCTGCAAACTCTCACTCTTCATAACATTCCTCCTATGTAACCCCCGGCACAACAGTGTCAGTAAACTAATGCCTTGCTTGGGTCACACGATTAAAAAACTATGTGTGTGTGTGTGTGTGTGTGTGTGTGTGTGTGTGTGTGTGTGTGTGTGTGTGAATGAGTCAGTATAAATATGTTCGTATTGTGAGAACGAGTTACTTTTTTGAAATTATTATTTCAATTACTTCTGTAAATCTTTTATTGGGATGAAAATGAAATCCAGTACGGATTTTCCAAGAGAAAGTATGGATTATGCCGGCGCACCCACCAAGTCATCTCTACGTATTTTAAACTGAATATTTAACATTTTTTAATTTCCAAACATTTTTTATATCATTTTTCTTGATATGATATTCGATGCGTATCTCCTTTCTTTCCTTCTTTTATTTTTCCTCATTTATCGCTTTCTGCCTTTCTTTCATTTGGCTTCTGCAAACAATCAGTCTCAAAATAAACACAGAAATATATAAATTATATATATTATATATGTATACAGACACATATCTCTGCATATATTTATATATAATTTACTGTGTGTAAATTGTCGTTTTTTTCTATTTTTATTTTCGTGCATGCACGTTGTTTTTGATTTTGTTGACAGTACAGTATAGTAGGATCTGTTGGGCACTGTTATTGATAAAAAGAGCACTATGACGTAATTCACCTCGACAGTAATTTGGAAACAGCATTGTAATCTCCCATACGAACATTTCAGAGTGTTTGAGTGTCAATTTTAGGAAAGTGCAGAAGATACGGAAAGATTTGGATGATTTTAATGGTGATTACAAATGTGTTTTGAGTGACCACTTATAATATCGACGTTATGCCTCCAATATCTTGAGGAGGTCGTGCTGCCGTAGATAAAAGTTTGCCTGCTGGGAGGCCTAACACTCCTTGTAACACGTAAGATGAACAGTAGGCAAACATTAGGGCAGTCTTCACCAACTTAAACAAGGAGACCGACCAGTATAATTGCAAGAGATTCCAAAGTCGTCAAGAGGCCGTGACTGAACCGAATGATGCTTTTTATTAATGAGTTTCCTTTTTAGTATTTGAAGATATTTCTGTGTAATGTACGTAAATATATCTGTTCAAATGAGGTGTCAGTGTTATTTTCTTTTTGGGGCAAATTTGGGCGATAATTTATCCAGCGCACACTATATATATATAGAAAAGGTAAGAGAGGGAGAGAGCGATATATATATCGCTCTCTCTCTTACCTTTTCTCTCTCTCTATCTCTGTAGGTGTAGGTATATATATATATATATATATATATATATATATTATGTATTATATATATATATCCGCTCTCTTTCTCTCTCTTTCTCTCTCTCTCTCTCTCTCTCTATATATATATATATATATATATGTATCTCCTATTGTTATCTATCTTTTTCTTATGTTATTTATTATCTATCGATCTTTATATCTTTTCACTTATTTATTACTACCTCTTTCTTTCTCCCACTTCTATCTACCTAATTATCCGCCCCTCTCTCTTTGTCTCTCTCTCTCTCTCTCTCTCTCTCTCTATACATATGTATGTATGTATTTCAGTTTTTTAATACTAAGTTTGATGTAATTAATTTATGCTCTAGTTATTGATGCTAGATCATTTTGTCCCTCTTCTTGCCATGTCACTGTACCTGTGTTTTCTCTCTATATCTCTCTCTCTTTCTTACTGTGTGGTTGTACATGTGTGTATGTGCGCATATCTTTGACGATATGATAATTTCTCCTTGTCATCTTTTTCTTGTCATTCTTTTACATATTCCTAATTCCCTTCCCTTCTTTTACTTAATTTCGCTTCTGATTGTCAAACTTATATAGATAGATAGATAGATAGATAGATAGATAGATAGATAGATAGATAGATGGGGATAGATAGATAGATAGATAGATAGATAGATAGATAGATAGATAGATAGATGGGGAGACATAGATAGATAGATAGATAAATAGATAGATAGATAGATAGATAGATAGATAGATAGATAGATAGATAGATAGATAGAAAATGATGTCAAGTCCGAGAATAGCAAGGATAATCCAACAATATCTATTTATGGTTGCTCTGAAAAAACAGTAGCTACTCTAGCCTCTACGCATCGTTCTTTCAGTAATGAATTAGAACTCTCTAACTACTGACGTCTCAGTACATGGTATATCACACGCTAAAAGTCTACCTCCTTGTGCTGAGCGCCCATAGCTCACAGATAGATAGAATCGCCGATTGATGCCAATTCGGTCTGGTTTCTATTCTGGATAAAAGCAATCGCATGTCTAACTGTACTGATGATCTGCGAAAGACTATATATTATTAACATTTTTTGATAATTCTGTATATATATATATTAGTCATCCACATACAAGCCCGTTTCGCTGTGTCACAGCTCATCAGTGTGGCTAGACATATCCACTTGCTTCTGGCCGGGATCGAAACTCGACCGATTTGGTGTCAGTCGGAGTTTCTACTCCCTAAGCCATATATAAACTAATTCTTAAATAATTTTTACCTTTTAAAGTAACCGCCTGTAGATGATGAATACATAGCATTCTAAGATGAACAAATGTTTTATAGATACCAGATAAATATAATTTACAGATATTATGTCAATATAAAAAAACTTATCGCTAGCTTATGTATTAAAAGAAAATCATTGTTATTTATTATGTTAAAATTATATTACAAGAGTGCATCAAAATGTAAACTGATATTCATTGAATTCTTTTATTACCACTGATGAAGAACAAATACATATAACCCTTTTTGATATAATCTCTTAGCACGGCGATTCATTTATGGTATGGTTCAGCGAGCATCATCATCAGTTTCTCACAAAGCCACGCAGGCACCATTTTCTAGTTTTAACCTGACACTGTATCTGAAGTCATTTTGCACTGTCGTTTGTGCAGATCCATAGCTGATACCTACGAAAGTCGCCAATTCATTTTCCCAGATCAAGGTAACTATCCTTTGAATATTTTTTTCCGGGGCACGATAATGATGGCCGACCAGATCAGCTTTGGTTTGTAACACTACTTCCTCGCAATCAGTGCCATCCGTGATACACTCTTGGTCGATTATGTCTGTTAAGAAATAAGACTGACTAGGTAGAAAATTTTCCCGCAGACAAAATTTTGCCAGACAAGGCTATAGAAATCAATTTTTGTCTGGCAACGCATATTTTTTATTTTTTGTGGTGTGTCTCTTCAGGTTGTTGGTGATCATCTCTCCACACCTTTCTGTCCCTTGTAGCTCTTAATACATTCAATCTTTCTGGCTAATCCTGCACTACCATTTGCTTAAAGCCATCAAGAATGTCACGCCCTGTTTTCCTCTGTCTCTCTTGCCCTCTATCTGCCCTGTGAGAATCAGATTCTCCAAGCCCACTATAATCATTGTGTTTCCAGTAATTTTCAACTGTCTCTTCCTGATGTTAAGCGTAAGTTTCTTTTCGTATCCATTCTCTCTAAAACCTTTTCGTTGGTCACATGTTCGG